>JAVTVY010053677.1:0-26194 GCA_036873755.1 Hanleya hanleyi
TTCCCCTTTCGTTTTCTCTCTGGGTCTAGCCGTTACATATGATGGGGCATGTACTTCTAAGTCTGGTGTCCAATCATCATTTGTGGCACGTTAGTATAATTCCTGATAGTGATTATAAGGCACGCCTGCGCATCACGTAATATTTCTGTAGTATTTTGAACTTCGGTTGTAAGAAAATTGAATGTTCATTGGTTGCCAGAGTTGGTTACGTCATACAATGACCTCCCACGCTTAACGCGAAAAATTGAGGCTTACGACGAGTCAGTCAGAACATTCCTTCGAATTGTTGTTGATATATTGTGTAAACATAAAGCCATTCGAATCACCAAATGTCTGTAGTTCGGAGGAACATGATAGATTATGGATTTTGGGATTTTAGATGCACAATAAAAGAAAATAAAAAATACATATATAGTAATATCATGCCCACCCGATAAGGGGGGCCATCAGTTTAGCAGAAAAGCAAATAAATGAACTTCCCGTATTATCTCCCAGAGTCTATAAGGTACAATATTTGGGTCCCAAGAGTAAATGAATTACGACCATACTCGATTGTAATTTAATAAACGATTTATTGTCCATGTACGATATCGAACTAACTGGGTAAAAGAAGACAACAGGAGTCGAAAGCTCAAGTGCTCCGTTGGGCAGAAATTTGGATCTAACGACATAAATGTTGATCCCGTTGTCATCACAGACGGCTTTCTGGGTCACCGTATCGTAGCGTACGGCCAGACTGCATGCGCCAGAAAATTTCCATGATTCCTCAGTTCAAATTTAGGTAAACCAGCTGCCGACAATTGCCGACAAAAAACGACCGCAAACCAATCGGTGCAAAGTGGAAATTTTGGAGATTGTACACTGCCAAAAATACCCTACTTATTTAAGATAATGCCCAAAAAATTTCTTGAAATAAGATAATTTTACTCAAAATAAGTTAAATTTTAAGATTTTTTTTCTTGTTTAAGTAAAATTTGGAGTGGGGTAAGTATATTTTACTTAAACAAGAAAAAATTAAGACTTTTTCTTACAAAAATCTTGTTTCAAGAAAAATTATAATTTTTTCCTTGTACTTACCCCACTCCAAATTTTACTTAAACAACAAGAAAAAAAATCTAAAAATTTTCTTAAAATTTAACCTATATTGAATAAAATTATCTTATTTCAACAAAAATTCTGGGGCATTATCTTAAATAAGTAGGGTATTTTTGGAAGTGTATTGCCCAGATTTTATATGTTATGTCACATGAAGCGTTGTAGGAAGGCCGACGATGGCCACTGCAGTCTACATGTACCTAGTCCAAGTGATGGTTGGTCACGTCTAGTTTTATGAACTTTTGCTGATACACATTTTGTAATCACCCGCAAAAGACTGCATCGAAGTACAAGGACACATTATATGGTTTGGTCCACGACAGTAAAAGTGAACGAGGCCTTTGTCAATCAGGAATGAATAGTTTCGTCAGACTGGTTGAATGATATGCAAACAGGAATTGTTCCAAAACCAGGCAGAATTATAGAATATAGTAAAGATATTATTTTGCACTAAACGACTTCAAGACGTTCTCGTCCGTTTTGAAGTGAAAAGAAGATAGATTTGACTGGTAGCGACTGTCTCGAAGTGAGATTCTTCTTCCTTCCCCTTAGTATTATGTACAGAAGGAGAAGTCCAGTCAGTAAGGCAAGAGACACTATCACGTAAATAAACCATGGGTGATGTTCTTTTGTATCTTGTCGAGATTCTGCAGAAGGTTTTCGTATCTCACACTTGCTACCAGTATATCCAATTTTGCAATTGCAGTGCTGTGCATCATTAAAGTTCAAACACGTGCCATTGTTTTCGCATTTCAAATTACAGAAGTTTTGGCAAAGAGTACCTTGAAATCCGGGTGCGCAGACGCAATGAGTTTCTTTACGCGAAATTTTGCAAGTCCCACCGTTTTGACAAACAAATGGGCGGGAACATCTGCTAGGATCATTTCTCCAGTTGTTTGTGGTTGGTGGGGTTGGCGTTGTGCTGTTGACGATTGACGTTGGTATCGGTTCGCAGATATACTTGCAAGTCGTCTGTGATGATAGTGCAAGAATCGCCTCAACTCGTACACATCTCTCACTCGAGTTTTTACACAACGGTGTAAAAGTAGGCCGTGAACGACAAGCAAAGCTCTGCCAAAAGCATGTTGTATTGCGCTGAAACTGTCTTCGATTTCGGACATTGACGTCATTTGCCTCATCGATCTGCGATAATCCTTTCACTGAGCTAACAGTGACCATGAAAACAATCAGAATATCCAGTCCAGGGTGAGCACTATAAGACATATTCATCCGCATATTCTTACAAAATGGTGTTGACGTCCTAGGCGATCTGGTATCTGGTTTCGTTCGCTTAATAATCTAACCTCACGTGATCAAATCATGCAGGACTAGCTGTGAAAGTTGTGAAGCGCAAAATTTTATCCAAACAACATCTGCAGCGGTTTAATAATGTTAGCAGAGGACCACGGACACATTTGAAGATGCAAGTATATTTTAGTCATCACATGCGAATTATCATAACAAAACCTATTGTGCACTGTGTGAGACGATGTATGATTGGCAGTCTCCAAAATGAATGGCATGGTTTACCCGGAAATGTTCGATATAATGTCCCTAAGCCTGAAGGCAGTCACGTACAGTGAGTACTATTATATATGAATAGTAGGGTGAAAACATGCGAAGAAAAGGGGCTTCACTACCAGGATCACTGTTCAATTAACGGTATGTCATAATGGAATTTTTATATGAACTGATGTTTGAGAAAGAAAGAACAACTTGATGGTCAATGGGATTTGAACGCATACCCCGGCTGAACGAGCCGATGCTGTACCGACTGTGCTATGACAGCCCCCATGAGTTATACACGTATACTGTAAACTCAAGAAAAGAAAAAAATAAAACAAAAAAATAGAAATTCTGTATTTCTGTGTCACGCAACAGTTTTTCCTTAATCAATAAGGGTATTTCTAGAACATTTATCTCGATTAAGAAATAATCAATAATAGTTCATTTCTTATAAGCATGAAACATGTTATTTCTCAAACAAGAAAATTAAACTCAAAATAAAAAAAGTCTTGCGAGGTTTCCACTTTTTTCTTAGATTCTTGGTTTTTCTTGAATGAGATGAATCTCAAATAATATAAAAGAAACTGATTTAAGAAAACACTGAGCAAAATATCAAGAGCAAGTCCAAGATGTTTTTTCCCAATTAAGATATCCTGCCTAAAGCAAGAATAACTTGACAACTGAACAACATATTGGGGGAAAAATGATACATCACGTATCTATGGTGGGTGATATCTGCCATGTCGTATCATCGTACTATCGCCCTACTTTTAATGGAGCGATGGTACGATGCGATGGTAAGATGGTACGATGCGATGGTAGGATGGAAATTTCTCCATCGTACCATCATACCATCGCGCTTCGGAAGAGTTGCTCAAGTCGCTTGATCAAACGAAAGTCATGCGCAAATAATTATATTTATTGATTTTTAATTGCTTTCATCGTACTGTCGTGTTATATTTTAATACACGCCGTGATTTCATCGTACCATCGAACCATCGTGCTATATTTGAATGCCTACCGTGCAGAGGCAGAAGAGTTGATTTGATAGAGATGAATTTGGGGTTAGACCAAGATTTTATATAGTTTTCCAATTTGAGTAATTGCAAATCGCTTATTCAAATGAATAAATAATGTTATCTCATACATAGGATGTCGTACTGTCACACTGTCACTCTAATGGTTGAATAAACATAGTATTACGATCATGCATATATCCGTCCGTCCATGATCATACCACCATAGTTTACATTAAGTGGCCTGACGGGCGAAGAACGATCAATCAGGCGCACCAAAACCATTTGTTTTCATAATTAATCACTTACCCGATATTTCACCCAAAAAAAACCTCCACCAGATATCCCTCCTCCGAGATACACCCCCCCCCCGCCTCAACCTCACGCCCTGAATTCTGGATGCAAATTATTATATATTTCTTTAAAATAGCGCCAATTAATGATCGGCCTCGAGAAGCTCTTCACATGGATCCACCACACGGCCCGTTCGGACCAATATTGAGAAAATCTCGACCTCAAACGTCCATTCAAATGCCCTTTTCCCACAATTCCCTGCCGGCGCATGCGCACTATAGTTCTACTGTCACTCCATACCCGTCCAGTCGGGGGGGGGGCCTCGGTGGCCGAGTGGTCTAAGGCGCTTCGCTGGGGACCGCTAGCCTCACACCGCTGAACCGGCACGGGTTCGAACCCTGCTGGTCCATGTGTGAAAGTCTGTCAGTTACTTGCCGAAGGGCGGTGGTTCTCTCCGGGTACTCCGGCTTCCTCCACCAACCAAACTCACTGTCACCATATGAGTGAAACAAACTTGATTGTGACATTAAGCCAAATTCCCTCCCTCCCTCTGTCCAGTCGGATGCTCCCCATGAATGCTTCAAACCGATACCTCACACGACAAATTCAAACCAATATTGGTTCATCTCGACATCCAAACGTTCATTCCAATGCCCTTTTCCCATAATTCCATCTCTGCGCATGCGCACCATAGCCTTACTTTCACGACCCACCTATCCAGTCGAATGCTCCCCACGAGTGCTTCACTGTGACACCTCCCACGACCCATTCGGACCAATAGTGGTCCACCACGATCCCAAGATGTCCACTCCAACTGACTGTGACCGCGCATGCGCAGTGAGAACTTTTCAGCGAAAGTCACCCCATGGTCACGAGACCCCTACCATCGTCTTCTACAGGGTGAGACAGGAAAATCAAGTATCCCCACTCCATAGTAAAATCCACGAGAAAAAAAATGACCACCCCAGTACTCTTATCCCAAACATGCATTTCCGGAGATGTCATTGAACTGAAGGGGATCATCTGAAGGCCTATTAAATCAAGGGGCGTGACATTTTACCCGGACGAGACGTCACCGGACATGGCCGGAGATTTTAACATTGAAGTAACGGGAAGAAAATTCGTACCTATTTAGAAATGTTCGAATCAGGGGAGATAACCAGGAATTGGACCAACAGAGTTTTCGCCCAGTCAGAGTTGTCTTCCTTGTATTCAGATGGCAGCACGATCGATGTTAAAAGGGAAATCCTCGAAGTAATTTGTTTTGAAATTGCGGAGAGATACTGGACACGAAACGCTCGAATGTGGGATAGCACTAGTGATAGACTCGTATTCAATAACATGATACAGCACATATAGGTTATGTTTATTGAATATTTCACCCAGGTAGGTATATTAGGGTGTTTTTCAACCTTGCCTGGTATGGTCTGACTGGTGGTGTAGTGGATAACATGCCTACCGTTGGAGCGAGCAATGCGGGATCGACTCTCTCGCTGTATGGCTATGCATGGGGATTACAACACAGAAGATATACCCTTGAACTCGAAGGTCAATTGCCCTCCGGACATTCCCGTAGATTCTGGCGAAGCGACATTAACATTGACGTGACTGGACATTTACAATGATGTGGACTACCTAAGCGGCATCTTCACATTGCAAGTTAAATACTACACCTACGTTCCGTCGAGAACGTGTAGTGTGCGGCTTGGTTATGCGAAGATACCTAAGCGGAGGCTTATCCCAGAACCCGTACGTGACCACATCACCGCTGATGAATAACGTGGAGAAATACATCACCGGGGGCACTCCGGAAGTGACCTTTGCCGGAACTATAGCGACCTTGACCTCTACGAAATTAGGTCAAAGATCACCTTTATATACTGCTAGTGTTCACCAACATACCTCGCTTGTTGTGAAAATGAAAACCGGAAGATTGTGCGAAATTTCTCTCCGCATATGTACAGGAAGGCGATGGTACGACGTTACGATGGCGCGATGGTATGATGATACGATGGCACGATGGCACGATGGCACGATGATACGATGGTACGATGGCACGATGGTACGATGACACGATGGTACGATGATACGATGGCACGACGAGAAGATGGTACGATGGTACGGTGACACGGTGTTTATTCAAACATAACACGACAGTTCGACGAAAACAATTGTACCAAAGATTACCTATATATACTGCTGGTATTCACCAACATACCTCGCTTGTTGTGGAAATGAAAATCGGAAGATTGTGCGAAATTTCTATGCGCATATGTATGGCAAAAAGGACAAAGCGATCATCTGAGGTCTCTGCTTCCTCCTCTGCCCTATTCCCGTTTGATAGTTGTTTATTTTCTAACAAGAAGGATATTAAAGTCAAAGGAACACGACAATCACTTGTTAAATGTGTCACAAAAACGACAGAAGTATCAATAAGAGCGGCGGCTGAAAGCAAAGATGATGAGTCAATCTTACGTGTCGTTCGTGACACAGATTTAGTAGCACGCGAAACCCACTACCGTAACTGTTGTCGGCACAAATACACTCGGCATACTGGCACTCCATCTGCCAGACCAGAAACAGACACTGGTGAGCCCAACGAGACAATCGCAATGTTGCAAGCGCACGCTGAAGCAGCTAAGTTCATATTTATTTATGTTGAAGAAAACATAATTAAATATCTGAGGATTGAGCCTATATCCGTGTTACAGGAAAGATATATATTTTTCCTGTTGGAAAAATTCCCAGACATGTACAACCCTAACTACAAAACAGACAAACTGAAACACAAACTCATCAAGCACTTTGGTAACAGAATTAAATTCTGGCAACCTTCATATCGTGGGGAACTAGTTTATTCTGTTGACGTTGCCACTGGTCAAGCTGTCGAAAAAGCATTCGAGTTCCTGCTTCAGATGAACGGCTGGTTGAGAAAGCAGCAATGACCATAAGACGTTACATTATTTCCTCGCGGGCAACGTCCACAAACATACCCTGGCCACCAACAGCGTCTTGTCTTGTATCAGAGGAAAGGCAACCGCCGGAATTGCTGTTGGAATTTCTATCTGTTGAAGTTTCCGGTAAACCACAGAAATCCCTGTCTGCAAAGAGTGACCGGATTGTCAGATCATGTTCTCAGGATATATGCTATGCCACAACAATTGGCCAATGGACGATGCCGAAACATGTCCTTGTTGCAATGACAATTCGTCACTTGACTCGAAGTGCGGAAACAGTTACAATTTTAAACCTTTTGGACACTGCGTTTCGTATACAAAGACTCTTGAGCTGGAGACCGCGATGTTTAATTGCATAACAGCAAGTGAATTTGTCCTTCACCCAACAATATCGCGAGCAAATAATGCAGTTTTGCACCTTTGTTGGAAGAACTTGGATGAGGAAACACCGTCGGGTTCTGGTACCACCTATTCAATTCACGGTATTATTATATAAGATGTTCAAGAACAGGAAGAGATAGCAATTCCTACTGTCAGTCAGGACCCAAAGTCTCGTGCCAGAACGGTGCATCCCACTCCACTAGAACTAAAGCCTTGCTTCGCAAAGGCAAAGGTAGAACCTGTCCTTGATGTTAGCAAAATAGCTCCTCCCACAACAGAAGGCAATGCCAATGTTGAGTTTTCTGATTTCATGAGATGTTGTGTCAAAAGATGAGTTGTGGAATGCAGACTGTACCCACATGGGGTGGTTGGCTTTCTGAAACCGCAGACATTGTTGAGTCCTCTGATTCATATCAGTCACAGTCCACGGTTGATTACATGCCGCCTATTCGTTCCTCTATAACAGAGAATGCCACTGCAACATGTTCTTGAAGTTTCCCAGAGAGCATCAGAAAGCGTGGGCCAAGATTTCGCTATAGTCACATTCGACTTGGCAGTAGCGAAGAAACCATACTCTCTTGTTTGGCAAAATAAACTCAAGTTCAACAATGTGATTGTTAGAATGGGAGTATTCCATACCATATGTTCGCTGTTTGCTGCCCTCGGCAAGCGCATGAAAGGCAGCGGGCTCGTTGATGTTGTCATTGAAACAGGTATTTGTGCTAGTGTATCTTTGGATCAAGTTCTGTCTGGAAAACACTACAATCGAGCTATTGTTAGAGGCATTGGAAAGATTGTTGTATGCTGAGTTTGCAAAAGAGGAACAACAGATGGACGAAGCAGCTCAAAACGCTTCAATCAAACTTCCAGAATCACCAAATTCTGAGAATTTAGAGAGAGTCATGACAAAAGTTAACTGTCAAAACTTGTTCCAAAGATATTCTAGTTTCAAAGAGAGCGTGAGACAGGGAAGTCTAGGGAAGACTGCGCAGTTCCGGATGACATACATGGATACTATTGGCTTATCCTTTCGGTGCCTCCGAGCAACGAAGGATAATGACCTAGACGCTCACATTGCGACACTGTACGAATTGTGTCCGTTGTATTTTGCGTACGACCATCACAATTACGCCAGGTATATTCCCATATACCTCATCACGTTGATGAATCTTTCAAAGACTCACCCTGGAGCCGAGGATCTTCTCAGGCAAAATGATTTCAGCGTTTCAAGGTCAAATGTGCCTCTATCCAGGAATGCTGTAGATATTACCATTGAACAGACAATAAATCGACATGCGAAGCTTCTTCACAATCTGGAAGCCGATGTCAAGCCTTCGGACAAACCCCCAGAGCATGAAACCGTATACATTTACGATGGTATTCCATTGTTGCAGTCAATGACGTCCATCCCAGAAACGTTTGGAGAGGTCGCTAAAAAGGTATTCGATCTCCCGCCTAAACACAAAAGAGTTGATTTTGTAACCGACGCCTACAAAGACACATCCATCAGCAGTCGCCCGGTGTTAATCACCAATGTTTCTCGTCTCGAGTTCCAAGACGAAATTGGAAGTCTTTCATGTCGAATGATGAAAACAAAACTCAACTGATCAAGCTGCTCCTGCAGGAATGGCAACTTGACAAGTGTGCCAACAAACTCCATGATAGAGAGGTGTACTTTGTGTGCGGTGAAGAGTGTCACCGCTTGATTAGCGACGATAGAATTAATGTTCAAGTTTCACCGGAGTGAGATCTCTTTTTCGTCCCAAGAAGAAGCAGACACACGCATCATTCTCCATTGCTTGCACATGGGACGGTCTTGCCCTTCCTCGGCATTTATCGTTGTTCGATCCCCAGACACTGATGTATTTGTGCTACTACTTAAGTATTTACAGAGAATTGATCAAGTATTTCTCTTTGACACAGGAACTGGCCGCAAAAGGCGACTTCTCGGCGTCAAAGACGCGGTTGCTGAAAAGGGTCCTGAGCTATGTCCAGCTCTTCCAGGATTACATCCCTTTTCTGGGTGTGACACTACTAGTGCTTTCGTCAGACGAGGAAAAGTTGGCCCAATGAAAACGCTTGAAACGAACCCAGAATTTCTTTCCACCTTCTCCAACCTCGGAAAGAGTATACCTTTAAAGGCCGATACAACGGACGAGTTGGAACATTTCGTGTGTTGTATGTATGGCAAGGGAGAATACACCGACATAAACAAGCTTCGTTACGATTTGTTCAGTCAAAAATATCAAACAAGGCCGGGACATGTCCTAATGGACTATAATGGAACAGACCTCAGTCCATTACCACCTTGCAGAGCTTCCCTTCAAATACACATCTGCAAAGCGGACTACCAAGCCTTCATCTGGCAACATGCTGACCAAGCGTACGTTGATCTTCTTACCCCAGTGGGGCATGGCTGGAGCCAGGATAATTCTGGCAATCTGTCATACACATGGACACAGGATGCCATTATGCCACAAGAGTTGATCGATATTGTAAGCGATCAAGACAACAGAGATGTGAAGAACAAGAGTCCGACACCGAGCTGAACGATAGAGAGATAGACAATATGGTAGATGTTCTATTTGAGGACGATGGTCATGATGATGATGATACTGTGTGATAACTGCGTTCAGATCCAGTGATTAAGTGATTGTTAAACTTTAATCTATACTGTTCGGTTGGTTCCGTATGGTCGACCTCTGGTGTTTTATCCAGCACATGCGGTCAATAGAATTAGGGGAAAGCATTGTGAAGTTTGTAAATACATGTTAATTGGTATAACAGTTTCAGGTAGGTCACTTTTTGTGGTTACAGTTTTTATGGTCAGATGTTTACAGTTATACCACATAGTTTTTTTGTGAAGTTAGCATTTGATTTGAAGTTTTTGTGTTTTGGTAACATCTGTAGGTGTAGCAGACATATTCTATTACGTTATTGTCATGATAATTGCATATCTTTGAAGTAAAAGGTAGATATTCTGTTTTCTTGTACTTAATACACAACACAGCTGGAATGATACTGACAGATTTCGCGGAATGAACCTCTCTTTACCTTTTGGTGACAACCTCTTATTTTTTTCGTGAAGGTCAAATAAGCCGTATTCCATTGGTGATAGAATAACTATGTACTTCATGATAATATGAGTATTCTGGACATAACATATTACAATCTGGAATTTTCTCAAACTTTTAAAGTGAATATGCTATTTTGACCAAATTTCAGCCGTTGACGCGACAGTGACATCACAAATACGTAACCTCACATCAGACTAACTTCAGAAGTTACACGATGCCACACTCTTTCTACTAATATCGACGATGAAGTATTTTCAACAAGTCTAGCTTGAAATATAAAGTTTTTCTTACCTATACCCCCATCTCGGCAATACATGTCGACATCCATATATACCTCTTAGTTCGCTGCCATGTATTAGCCAAAAGCCCTTGCGACCAGAGTGCCAGCAAGCAAGTTTGACTCACAACTCGTTACGGTTTCACATAAAGACTTGTTGGCATAATTCCTCACAGTCATAGCTGATTTCACTAATCATTTTACCGGGCATGTATTCTGACATACATTTTATAGAAAAATATCTCGTCGGGGCATTCATGTGGACATCGATTTTGTTCAAACTGGTTATTTTTGTAAACTTCGATGGTAGAAACCTTCATCGGATATATGAAATGGCGCAAAGTGAAGAAAGACTTGTGTTTTAAACACAAGCACGCCTGAAGGGTGTTTGAAATTTGTTCCTCAAAAATAATTAAAGCTTTTTAGTTTATTCTGATGACAATTTTTATGATTCGGTGAAGACAAAACTTGATCCGATGGCACATGCGATACAATTTCTGCGTAATCCAAGATAAATTGGACGCATTTGGGGCAATTACGTGAGATATTGTACATGATTTTTTGTGTACGGTAAAAATGACTTTCTAACTATAATTTTGACATATGACGTCACTGTGACGTCACGTTTGTTTTGATTCAATACAAAATGGTACCAAAAGTTAGAGGCTTGTATATCCTTTCCATTGATATCAAATATGTTGTGGTTGATAAGTTTTGTGTAAAATATAGCGTATTTCTTACCTATACCATCATTTTGGATATGTTTTTTCATACACCCATGTCTGTAATTTAAAGTCCATTATCTCCCAAAAGCCCCAACGGTCAGAGTGCTAAGGAGTGAATTTATTCTCCAGACACATTAGGGTTTCAGAAAAGCATAGTGTACAAAATTCCTAAGGGGAGGGTTCACTACATGCAGCTCATGATCGAATAGTGGTATTTATGGTATCATACTGATTTTCACTCGGAACTCCAGCTTTAATCTTGACATCACATGGCGAGTTGATTTCATATAATGTGAATTGGCAACTTGTTTCAAGCGCGATGCTTATTGTGTCCGTGTCGACCAGTAACACCTTTTAATTAATGAGTAACGTAAAGTCCTAATGTTAACTATTCAGGGTGAGGTAAGACCATGCTGAAGAAGTCTGGTATACTTGGTGATAACCTTGGGCATTTTATGATATATATTTACAGGAAAACTGTATTTGTGTTTGAGTTATTTTTTTCACTTTTTTTTTATTAGGTCTTTCCATTTCCAATGGAATAGACCTATTGATATTGTACGGATTATTATTATTATTCTATCCAACTTCTTACTATTCGACAAAGCGCTTGATCTACAGCCACAATATTTGGTACATGCGTAGAAGTCACTTCCAATCTGTTGTCGACGGTCATGATTTTTGACTTTGACCTTGACCTTATGACTTATTGGCTTGTAAAGTTAAAACCTTTTCTGCGAATATTGATGAAGCGGAGGAGAGGACGCGATTGAGACGTATAATGTAAGCGTTTGAATGTATTTGCAACAAAATGAACCGACAAAATAAGTAGGTCACCACTGCTGATATTGAGTTCTCTACCCTGAACACGTTTTGCTTGTTAACAGAGTGCAGCCAAAACGAAACAACAGATCTTCAAGAAACCAGAGGGTTGCTAAATCTTATACATGGCCTAGCTACTGTCTGTCTTTCAAAAAGTTACGTAACAATAACGAGTAGTTATCTCCCCTTTGATGGTTTTCAAAAGCTGTCATTTTATAAGGAAATAAGCTAGGGCATTGATTCTCCTATGGCTAATCAACACTTTAATGAACGAAAAGAATGTGACCTTAAATTTGACCTTTGACCTCCAGAATCGTGCCCGTATGAGGCCAAAGTTTGATGGACGACACTCGAACGGCTGATGCAATGAGTCTGCCAACTGGGTCAGTTGACACGCGTGACATTCCGAGTTGATCTAGAGTGTCAGATGTCGGTCATGACCTTGACCTTTGGAACAATATGCATTCGAATGTTGAAAATACGGCTTCCATTTACTTGAAAAGTAGTTCACTGGCAGCCATTATACTTGAACTCAAGAAAGGACGTTCGATGGTCTTTTATTTGACAGTAAAAACAAAACGATCCGACGTGACCTTGACCTTGAATATCACCTGATACCAAAAGTGATTTACTTGATTTCTGTGGAAAGTATAAGGACTAGGAGTCTGTAATTCATAGCACATGTTCCCCATCACTCAGGAATGAAGTCATAAAAATTTTGACCTGACCTTGACCTTGGTTCCAGAATAATGGCCCTTTACATTTTCACAGTTGAAGGGCTGTCATGAGGAAACTATTCCTCACCCGGACTTGAAATTTGCATATAAATATAGGCCATTACATGACGTCACAGAAAAGAACTAGAACAGGAAAAAAGGTACCAGGAAGTATAGCAGATATTTGACAAAATTTGAAATTTTCACTTTTTTGATGCCATAGCGAAACTATAACTTCAATCCGCACCATATTCACAGGACATGGAGAGAATATATATGTCTGTCGGTGTGCAAAAGTTCGAAGTAGTAGAATGACTACTTTTTGAAATATGGAAGTAATAGTGTTTCTCACTTTACAGACGCTACAAGGCTGTTTTCGTTTAGCGACCTTTTCTATATGTTATTCTGCTCCTTCCTGACACGTGAGTCAACATAGCCGAGTGGTTTGGACGTCTGCTTCCTAAACGGAAGGTCCGTGGATCGATTCCTACCTTAGCCAGTAATGTATTTCTTCTTCTTTTTTCTATAGTTGAACGTTCGCGCATTTCGATCAGATTTGTCAGTAACTTTTTTCGTTCACTTATTACGGAGAAAGACAATGATTCCGGGCACTAAAATAACATACTTCGTACAAAGGCAAACAGCTGAGCGGTAATTCCTCACGGCTTCTGCGTTCATTTAACAACTGTTTAACATGACAGCTTTATCATTGCTACGCGTTACATAAAGGATTGAATATACTGAAACCGTCCACCATAGATTGACGATTGGTGTATGGGTTACACAAATAATTACGTTCAAGCGGTTCTCGAGTCGTGAGCTATGTGGACAGACCGTTTCATTTGGATATAATTTACACGGTCGATGTTGAGGGTCGAGTGCTGGGAATTGACAGTAAAAATGCATTCGCATTATTGCAGGCAGGATACAATGTCCGCCCCCAATTAGCATGCTGTTTGAAGTATGTTTTATGTACACGACGAAATTAGTATTGCGCGACATACAGTGCAGATCAGCTTAATCTTCCAATTAGTGAACAGGGTTTACGCACTGATGGCGCGCCAACGTGCTGGCCTAATCACCAAGACTTATTACACCCCCCCATGATGTGACCCTTGCCGCCACGCGCCGGTAGAATATAGTCCGGTCAAACCATTGAACCATTGTAAGCATGTCGGCGGTAAACAAAGGCTCCCCGTTGGGGCGCTTGCCGGATTGCGCGCTAACAGCGGTCACCGCTTAAAACTGAATTGTTTTCAAAGAGTTCCCCTCTGGCGGTGTACGGCAAGAACACAATCTATTCAACAGTTTAAATTACTGGCTAAGTAATATATAGAAGATTTGACTTCTTCAATAAGAATGCTGTAAATGACTCGGTCGTCTTGTGAACATTCGGTTGAGACTACGAATAATCTTCATTAACAAAAAGTTTTCGCCAAAGATAGCTTAAAGTATAGAAATAGGAGAGAATACAAGTTGGGCTATATTTTTTTTTAAATATTATATTCAGTTGTGAATTTTAGTCGAAGTATGCCTAAATATATTATCAGAATTCATAAAACGTTGGTGTGTGCAAATTGCGAAGGCCGCCTCCTCTTTCAGAACGGCCAGTAAAACGGGTGAACGTAACATTTCAAATGAATACAGCTTCGTATAAATTCAGACACACGGGCGTGTCGAGGTCATAATCGGGGCAACATGCAGTGCTCGGTCAGACTAGTTGTCTCTTTGGCTTGTCTTGTTACAACCGCCTAACCAAAATATACACAGAAATTCAAAAGATCAATTAGCCCCTTACATAGAATGACAAATACTTGTATATGCTCTTTATTCGTTACCGCCCGACTGTTAAAGGTTGCACACGAAACTTCTGATGAGGAAATAAGAATTAACAAGTATTTATGGCCCACACATCGTTCCAACTAAATAACAAAAAAGAAACAATAACAGAGATTTCTACCTAAACAATAAGTTAATGCCATTTCATTTCTTTTCAAATGAGACACAGACGCGCATTTTGTTGGACGAAAGCGGGATATCGCTTTTTCCCGCGAAAAGCGACGTGGGGATAAACTGGTCGCGCGGGGCTATATTTAGCATGTTCAGACAGCATCCAACACTTGTACCAAAGTTCGTCTGGATAGCGGAGTTGTGTGTAGACGCCAGATTTCATGAGGGTTGATCTATTTCACAGAGGAGTGAGTTCTGTTTTATTGGTGACAAATCCGCAGAAAGGGATTACCAGACTTCAATCAAATTAATCAACCGATTTCTAGTAAAAAGGTACGGGTATTGCATAATTCGTTTCATCGGTTCTTGTCCCACTGATTAAATATTTATACACTGCATAATCCGGTAGTAAAATCCCGGACATTTACTCTTGAATGGTCAAAATTAACACAATTTGCAAGAATTTTTGAATATATAAAAACGAATGACTTGAACTTGCATATCTGTATGAGGAGCGGCCGTAAGATGAAGCTTCCAATAAACAAATACCCACACTTTAATACCAGAAACGCTATTCCTTGATACGCGCAAGTCTGGGTCAACTTTGAAAGCAGGTGTCCGACGAAGCACAAATTACAATCCATTTTGCAAGCGGTGTTTATGATTAAAAAAAATATTGAATCTATTTCCTTTCACAAATTTTTAGATGGAATGCAAATACGCTTGATCGAGGTCGACGTGTTCGCCAGTAACACAAATTCATACACCTGATGTTATTTAATAGGTATGAATTACATGCAGACATTCGTGCCGATTAACGCCACGTGGACTCCCAACTGATTTTCTTGAGCTCGCTAACAAAGACCTCGCTAGCGGGCTCTTCCCGCAGCTCGCTTCCAGCCATTGTCTGACCGTGCTGATAGCGCGCGGCCTGTGTTCAATCATGTCGACGGACTACATTCAACAGAGTTAGAACAATGGCCAGGCGATAATCATGGGCATTGGCGCACTATACCTTTGTGTTGGCACGCTTCGTTTGCGCGCCATTGGTGCGCCAAAATTAACCTTTCAGCTGATCTGCACTGTATATTCTGTGCCGAGATAGAGCGGACTCAAATGGCCGAGTGGTCTTCGCTATCGACTGTGAACCCGAAGGTCTCGAGTTCGAGTCCCGGTCGTGGTTCATTTTGTTGCTTCATTTGTTTCATATTTCCCTTCACAGGCTCAATAGTCGTTAGTTTATTTATGTTAATTTATGTGGAATGGAAAGCCCGAGGGTATTCCTAGAAATGTCTTATTCAATCATTTTCTTGAAGGTGGGGCAAATTTACAATGCTTGGTTGCTAATTTGAAAACTTTTGCTGTGATGCATGTGTTAAAATTAATTGATGGTTCAAATGCTGACTGGACATATTTTACTATATACTGGCTAGGCCTGTCATTTCGTAAAGAAAGACCGGACTTTGCCTCCAATAGGATACCTCATTCGGCGAACATGCCCCGATTTGATAAATTTGTGTTGTCGGCATGGAAAGAATATGTAGCTATTATGCAGTCCAGTTCACATGTTCGGTCCAGTAAATATGTATATCGTATGTTTTTAAACCCTGTAGTGGAAGAACTTTGAATTGTGAAACGCTTGCCTAACTTGCCATGGAGGGATATTTGGGGAAGAACGTTCCATTCCTTTATGGATCATAACTTGATTAACTTTCTTTCAAACTTTGTCATGATATTTTACCGGTTAGAGATATATTGTTCATGAGAAATATAACTACCACAAATCTATGTGTATTTTGTACCAATACGGAAACAAGAGAACATTTGTTTGTCAATTGTCAGATGACACGGAATGTCCTTTCAGAATTTCAAACTTATTTTTTGACAAACTGTCACTTTTTCCCGTCATTCACGAATGAACACTTGTTGTACAAAATGTTTAATCCGAAAGTGTCAAAGGAGCAAAACTCTGTGTTAATATGTTTAGTTAATTTGCTATTATTCACTGTCTGGTGTTCTCGAAACGAAACGATATTTAATAATAAGCATGTATCACAGACTGCGATTGTTCAATCTGCTAAAGCACGTTTAAAACAAAGAATATATGTCAACCATTATAGACTGAGCAAACGGGAATTTGAACGATATTGGTGTGTAAATAATGTATTCGCCTCATTACATGGCTCTAAGTTAATGTATTTATTGTAAAATATAGTTCTCAACAATCCATTTTACAATCTGTGATAATTAATTTTAATCGAATGTGACTGTCAAGAGATTGTGTATATATGTTGATTTGTATATTGCTTTGTGAATACATTATTTTTCCTTTCAAAAGAAAAAAAAAGTCGTTAGTTCGATTCCGGTCCGGGTTTGACGGGTATTTATTTATCTCTCCCTTTCCAAAGGCGAACGAAAAGATAAAGTGGATCGATTCAGCTGGACCCAGGGGTATCGATGTCCGCCCCAATTAGCATGCTGTTTGAAGTATGTTTTATGTTCAGGACGAAATTAGTATTGCGCGACATATATTCAGTGCCGAGATAGAGCGGACTCAAATGGCCGAGTGGTCTTCGCTATTGACTGTGAACGGGAAGGTCTCGAGTTCGAGTCCCGGTCTTTGTTCATTTTGTTGCTTCATTTGTTTCATATTTCCCTTCACAGGCTCAATAGTCGTTAGTTCGATTCCGGCCCGGGATTGACGGGTATTTATTTTTCTCTCCCTTTTCAAAGGCGAACAAAAAGATAAAGTGGATCGATTCAGCTCGACCCAGGGGTATCGATATAGTGTGCTACGCTTTAGTCTGTTAGCGTCCGAGGTGAAGAATATTAATATCACGAAATCGTTAGGTCAAGTTCTCTGTCAGCTGTTTCACCAGACCAGATAGGGTTAACTTCTGCGTCACCTATTTCATTCAGATGCCGCGCTTTCCTAACACACAGCCGTGGACTTCGTACCTAATGTATCACTTTTTCGTGCCGAGATTTAATATCACAACTGTTGATCAAAATATACAGCAGGGTGGAGTTATTAGTTGCGTCGATCGACATATCGGGCTGGACTGGTGACGCGGCGGTCCATTTCATCCCACACCTGTAGTCCAGCCCATCGGAACAAGATAGTCGCAAGTACGGTCAAATAGCTGCTCAATACACCAAAAGTGCTGGACTTCTAAATACACAGGAATATAAATAAGCGCTTGCTCGAGGGGCAGTCGCTCAGATGTCAGCAACAAGAAATAAAGACCGTGAAAATAGCAAAAATACAACAGATTATGTTTTAATCTGTCTTCGTATAGCTCTCTCAAGCTTTCATATTTTGCAAAATGCAGTCTGTATCCACCTGAATGCAGTTCCGTTTTTCGCTTCATCATTCCAGTAGTGAGGACAGATATGCAATAACTGTTGCGTCGTAACATTGCTGTCATCTGCCAAGAAATCCGGGTGAAATAAAATGTTTGATTTGCATAAGACGAACTTGACCTACTTAATTTACGCGCGGTAAATTTAATCGCCGGCTGCTGTGTCCAATGTATGCATCAACCACGTTAGCTTAGCAGCATCCCCTATGCAGCGCGGGGTATGGGAGGAGGACGCAAACTGAAAGTACGTGTATCTCACAGACGTTCAAAGTGCCGGTACGGTTCCCGACGATAGCTACAAATGATTGTAGGTGTAGATATCCAGTTAATTCATTCAGGTTGTGTGACAAGGTCCCAAATTTATTTAATTGTATAATGTCTGTGCTTTCTATTCACCAGTTGCTCTGTTCGGAGTGCAAGTATAATTTGCACAATGATTGAATATATATAAACAGTCCAGCAAAGACTGGTGCGCGCTACACAAAAAATTAGGTGCAAGCGGTTCTGCAGTCAACGGTTCTGTGAATGGATCGTTTCATTTGGGTACAGGTTATAAGAATCGATGTCGACGATCAAGTGTCTGGAACTAATAGCACGCACATTGATAGTGAAGTTGAACGCACAAGTTCCAAATTGACAGCTTTGCTGTAATATGGTATGTCTACTTTGATGTCGTTAAACTATGCTCTAAGAATAAAAGATTTGCCCCGTAATTTGTCCGTCATAGGAGGTCGATATTGGGCTGTGATATTGTCTATTTATTTTAAATTTGGACTCATTCGTTGAATGAGTGGTACAAATTTTGTTAAATAAATAATTTTTTATCAGGAACAAAAGCAATGTATAGTCTATTAAATTTAATGAAGAAATTTATCAGAGCAAATCTGCTCTCTGATGCTTCAGCTGACATTGTACTTATTATTCCATATAATTGTACTGCTGCAATATTTCGATGAAGTATAAGCCAAATTTGCTCGCTTGATCTTAATAAATGATGTTTGTTCCTCCTGATAAATCAATCTGGTGAGGCCGATTTGAGAGATATCACAGTCTGGGCTAGGGAGCAAAGTCTGTCGCGATATGTAATTGGGTCTTGCTCTACGAGAAAGTGTAACAATCCAGGCTGGCCGCTCTGATAATATTCCAGTTAGGATCAATACAAGACCACTAAAATATTTCAAATGCCGTTCGTATACAAATAACTACACCGATCGTCCACATTTGTGCACAACTCTTAAAAAGTCATCTCTGAAGAATTACGTAATACAGAAAAACGCAGTGCTCAACAACAATTGTTTCTCACATCTATCTTCAGCAGTTTCTTTCATTAATTCCGACCGTTCATTCCATTCACTCGTACACTTCACTCACGCGACTACTATGTGCTTTGTTAGAAGTTCCTCTTTCGGGAGAAATTGTGGGGCCCTGAGAGGGGCCCTGGTTAAAAAAAAGGAGAGGAAGGGGAAGAAATGAAAAGAGGAGGAATGAGGAGAAAGGTGGAGAAAATTCACCTTGACAAATTATTTCCAGTTTATTAAAATGCTACGGTCAAAATTGAAAAGAGTATTTCATGTTACAGATTACCAATGTTTCTACTTTCATTTATGGTACCATGTTTCCTGATTACCTAAATCTTTCCATATTTGTTGTCGGTTATTCAGTTCTACTCCTCCAATGTTGAACTTGGTGGGACATCTCCCACAATCAGGTCATCTTTCCATGTCGAAGTCTTTATTCCACAACCCGTATTGAAATGGCCTCGTGGTAACTGTAGTATGTTGGAATAACTCGAACAATGACATTCTCCATTCTTCTAATATACACGTGGTCGATTAGTGTTCCACCTTCAGTGGTTGGCTGATCAACGCATTGTCTGTACCCATTTTCCTCCATAAAACGTTGTATAGAGGATGGACCACCCAACACGTTTTGGTTGAAATCTCCCATGACTATAGATCGAGGAGCGTAGGTGTTCAATTGCTGGAGCAATCTTTGTAAGCAAGAGATGTATAGATTAGCTGTATATGATTGGGGCCTATACAGCACTGCTACTGTAGTTTGTAACCTGGGAATATAGAACGCCATATACTCCAAGTTCCAGATAGGTGGCAGGATTTCGTCCCAAGTGGTTATTTCTTTGGCATAGATCGCCACTCCACCCTTGTCTTGCTGTTGAAGTTCCACATACAGTTGATTTCCGCTGGATATATCATATGATAAACACCTTGGACGCTGACAGAAATTAAAGTTGTTTAACTCAACTGGAGGATTTTGACTGCCACTCCTCAACCACGTTTCCGTAAGGCAAAGGAAGTCACATCCTAACATTCTTTCATCCATAATCATGTCTCCAGCATGCGCACAGAGTCCTTCAACATTATGTAAGATGAAAATAGTTTCATTTTTATTCTCCGTATCCGTCTCTCTGGGAAGGAAGTGTGGCATTCCAGACAAAGCTTCTGATATTTTGGGATTGCTAAAAATTGCCCTCTCGTTAAATCCTTGTATCGTGAGACCATTCAGCGATGTTACTCGGCTCAAAGCGACGTAAGCTTGCCCTGCTGCAAATATTCGATTGAGAGAAACGGTTGCTTTGTCCACAGTTAAGCCTTGTACCTTGTGTACTGTAGACGCCCAGGCAAGTTTCAAGGGGAACTGTTGTCTTATACCTCCACTGTTGTTAGTTTGTTCTTCAATTCTAACAATTGGTACAGCATTCCCAGGAAGAACGAGTGATCCAGGTATGCTTTCGGTTCTTCGACGTTTCTGACCCACTTTGTCATCATCAAATCTCACGTAGATGGTGCTTACAGTTGACAATTCTGATGCATGTGCCATCGTTTCAACCGTACCAAAAACTCCATTCACTAGACCATCTAACACGTCCATGTTCTTGAACATATGTTAATGAAGGCTCTAGCGTTTCTTCTTTGCGAAATAAAGGCGTTATCAACCTATGCCAACGACCACCTCAAAACACACACATAAAAATTGCCTTGCCAATACTTGAGTTCAATTGAACCCAAGATACGCCCTTCAACATAGACAGTATACAACAACATGGCTAAATCCCGAAAAGAGACATAGGGAATGGCATACGAGATCAATATGTTTAAGTGACATGATAATCAGATCAGCTCATGAATGACGTGATAATAAGGTTGTTCTATTACAAAACAAGTGTTCCAGGAAATCATACAGCACATTATAATTATATAAATGATTTCATAAAAATCAGGCTCTATCCTTAAAAATGGTTGTTCAACAATCAACAGCGGTACTAAGGAAAAACACTGCATCAAGTTGAAAGAATAACACGCACATCTTCAAATCGTGACGATTATGTATGGCGAATTTCAATGAAATCCAAGAAAAACTCTATGAGGAATTGTGTTCACAAGAGAAGGCAAATGAAGGAAACGTTTTTTCGATAATCAGAGGGCATAGCTCAGAAAAATCTTCCGATCGGGTCGAAAAGGTCCGACGCGCCTCCTCATATGGCAATGATGTGTTGCAAATTTGGAAAGAATCTTATCAAAACCTCTTTGACGAGTTGCGTTCATAAGAAATGGTAACTGGTGATAGCAATCTTTTTGACGGTCCAAAGGGCATAAATCCGAAGAAAACATCCGATCAGGTTCAAAAGGTCACATGCACATCTTCACATGGTGACGATAATGTCTGACAAATTTGGAAAGAATCATCAAAACCTCTATGCTGTGTTACGTTCACAAGAAAAGATAGCTGATGGGAGTAGTTTTTATGAACGTTCAAGGGGCATAACTCTGTTAAAACATCAGATCGGACTGAAAAGGTCACATCCACATCTTCACTGTATGGTAACGATAATCTATGGAAAATTTGGAAAAAATTCAACATTTTTGTTTACTCGCTTTTGAAATTTTCCTCACTAAAAACAGCCCCTTAAAATACAGTGACGGCACCTCTTCCCACTTCCCTTATATGTGTTGTAATTAAGGAGTCAGCCTTCGAAGACAAAATGTTATAAAGGGAACAGGAATTCGAACAATGTTTCAAATAACTTTTCCATTATATTTCTCAATTTCCTTTCACCTAAGTACAAGCCATCAAAGACCCTTGAATTTAAGTCAAAGGACCCAAGTAGTATATATAGAGCAAAACGGGTATTTAGCGCCTCACTGCGCATGCGCGAAGTGAATTTTTGGGTTGCCATAGGGGGGGTTCGCATACGTGAGTTAATTTTTTTTTAATGTGAGTGGGTGGGTTTAAAATGGCGGCCGTTTGACGTCCGCCATTTTGAACCCACCCACTCACTCGGTTGCACTGATTGACCTGGGATGTGAGTGGGTGGGTTTAAAATGGCGGACTTTCTTTGTCCGCCATTTTGAACCCACCCACTCACGGGGGTGATTGAGTGCTATGTGAGTGGGTGGGTTTAAAATGGCGGCCGTTTGACGTCCGCCATTTTGAACCCACCCACTCACTCGGTTGCACTGATTGACCTGGGATGTGAGTGGGTGGGTTTAAAATGGCGGACTTTCTGGATTGTGACCTGGGACTATGGGATGCATGTACTGACTTGGTTCTGGGTATTTGTCATCACGGGGAGGTCACGTGATCAGTTCAAGGTCATATCCATTTTTTATCGATATGTCAACCCCACACCCAGTCCATTAGATGCTCCTTCACCTAAGCTTCACTTTGATACCTCACTCGACCTGTGGTGTGAGTGAGTGCAAGAATGTATTCATCCGCGGTGATGCAGTCATGTCTGGCGGTGATTCGGTCTCGGGAAAAAGCTTCCTTGCCCAATGCCTACGGACTTTACCGAAGATACACGGACTTTAACGAAAAGACACGGACGTACACGAAAAGACGCGAAGGTGAACGCCATTGTGGGAAACCTCCCACAGACAGGTCAGTACATGCATTTCTATGTTGTTCACGCATAATAAAAGGATTGATCTGTAATCTGTGTTGTTGTTGTTGCTCCCTTTTTTTGGACTAACCCATCAGAATAGTACGTATCACGGACTATACCCGTAGAGCTACATCTGGTCTATAAAACATGTCCCTCTGGATCCCACACCTACATTTCTACAGAGCCATGGCGGAGATCAAGCCCCATGCGACTCGCATTTTACAGTATGCCACCGTGGTGAATTCATTCACGGGTTACCGAGCAGTGGTCCGGTCCATGTTTGCAGATGGCGACGACAACGAGGGACGACGCCAGATCCTGAACGAGTTCACGGAAGCGGTCCTCCACAGAGTGCACTCGATGGACAGGCGTGCCATCACTCACCACTACTGGACTATGACAGCCATCCTTGATGCTCGCGCTATGGACCAGGAGCGCTCACGCCGGAACCAGCGCCGGCTGGTTGGCCTCATACTAGTCTGTGCTCTATTCACCCTGGCGCTGTGGTATTGACACTATAAATACGAGGGATGAGACAGAGTGTGTGTCATTCTCCCTTCGACATTTAGAGGAAGCATGTCATCACTCCAAGCCATCCTGACGCTTACACCCAATGTGAAGTTATACGTGTATGATGCTAAAGTGACCCTGGTCGAAGATTGTGGAAATATTTGCTTTGAGCACGCTGAGACTCTATCGGATAGGGTGACACTAGAGCGTGATGGCTGGACTAAGTTTCAACGGGTGTTGAGCGGAGAGTTAGACGGACACCTGATCCACCTGGACAAGGCCAACTACGGCTACCATACTGCGCTCTACCCACGGGTGGGACGCTACCAAGAGCCGGCTCGAAGTTTCCTCCTAACTCCCTCTCTGTGGTCAGCCTTGGAGAAAATAGGCCCTCTGGTGGACCAGTTATTTATACCCGACGATCGATCACCCCACCAATTGGCATGGGCTCGTGCTATCGAACACGCACTAGATGAACCTAATGAGAAAAAAGCGGATGGAGAAAATACTATATGTATAGAATGCGCAGAGGCTGGAATGACAGTGTCACCTGATGAAGCCACCCACACACACATGACGGGCCAGAACGATGAAGAAGAAGAAAAAATCCGTGATGAAGCCGCGGGGCCAATGGCTGAACCCCATGAACAACCACATGAACCCGACGACGATGCCATTGATTACCCCGCTAGACTCAGTCAGCCCAATGACATGACCACCTGATCCTTTGATCTCACGGGGTTCTCCCTATAAATACGAGAGACAGTGAAATCTGGTACCATTCACGTACTGACCATGACGGAGCATATGGTACTGGCGTATTTCAGCTTGACCCCCGAGGTTTTCCTGCACGTGTATGCGGATAAGGTCGATATCATGGAGGAGGTGGTGGGAGACACGGACCCTACACAACCGTGCCCGGCTCACATTCGTCTGTCCCAGGAGGGCTGGACCAAATTCAAACGGGTGTTGTCTGGTGAATTGGACGGCGACCTCATCCACTTGTGTCACGATGTGTACATCCGACGCGGCCCTTTCTTTGCTCAATTGGCTCGGCTAGATGGAGGTACAGTGCATTTTACCCTTCACTCTGATCTATGGTCTGCATTGGAAGATGCCGTGGTGGATGTGGATGAAGTGCTTATCAAGCGGTCATCAGACGAGTTGGACTGGTCATTGACCATGGCCACTGTGGAAGTCCACGAAGAAAATCAGAAAGAAACTCCGGCCCAAGATATACCCGTTATAAATAAACGATAGAGCCAGGGGGCATCATCATTGTGTTACCATGAAGCGCTGGGAGAAGGTGTTGGATAACTTATACTACAGTCCCGACAGTCCGGCGGCCTATAGTGCATTGTCGGCTCTCTATCGAGCGGCCAAACCCCAGGGATACAACGTGCCCAAGTCCGAGATTGGTTAAGAAGACAAGACACCTATACCTTACATCGATCTGTCCATCGCCATTTTCTACGGAACCGGGTCATCGTGGGAGGAATAGATGCCCAGTGGCAAGCGGATTTGGTCGATATGAGCGCCTTTGCCCAACACAACGATGAGAATCGGTATATCTTGACGTGCATCGATATCCTATCCAAGTATGCGTGGGTGGTACCCATCCGGACGAAAACGGGGGCAAATCTCATAGCGGCGTTCAAAGTCATCTTCAAGACCGGGCGCAAACCTTTGTATTTGCAAACCGACGAAGGCACGGAATTCCTCAACAGACCGTTCCAAGCCTTTCTCAAGAAACAGAAGGTGTTTTTCTTCCATACGTACAACGAGACCAAGGTTTCCGTGGTGGAGAGGTTCAACAGGACATTCAAAGGCCGCATGTATAAATATTTCACCTATAAGAATACAAGGCTGTACATCGATGTTCTCCCGAAACTGGTGAGGGGTTACAATCGAGCCTATCATCGAAGTATAGAGAGAGCCCCCATTACCGTGACCCAACGCAATGAAGCCCAAGTCCGGCGTGTCTTGTACTCCAGGCCATCGCAGCGAACGATGAAGGCGGTGTACAAGGTCGGGGACCCTGTACGGATCAGTAAAGTCAAGGGCAAGTTCGAGAAAAGTTACTTGCCCAACTGGAGCGATGAGCACTTCCTGATTAAACGGCGCCTACCCTGACAGCGGCGAGTCTATGAACTGGAAGATCTCCAAGGGGAAACGTTGCTGGGGACGTTTTACGACACGGAATTACAGCCTGTTGTAAAAACACAGCAAGATTACTACACGGTGGAGCAGATTTTGAAAACAGAACGTCGACGTGGCAAACTGTTTCATTTCGTAAAATGGCAAGGCTGGCCCAGTTCCTTCAATTCCTGGGTCGCGGCCAACCAGGTGAAACGACTATAAAACCAGACACCACTGCCGTCCTTCTTCATTCCACATCCGACCACAGTGCTATGGACCAACAGCAGCTGCCTCTGAAGACAGCGTCTCGCAAAACGCGCAAAGCGCAAGTGGTCTTTGGGGTGCTATTGCTAACCCTGCTGAGTGTGTTGTACGGAGGTGTGTTTTACGACGTAGCCTATGTCAGCACGTTACTTAACCAACTGAGAACACCAGGCACCAGCGAAACGGGTCTACAGAGAGCA
>JAVTVY010053678.1:0-28096 GCA_036873755.1 Hanleya hanleyi
CAAAAAGGAGACAAAACCGTAGTCGCGAATTATCGCGGAATAACTCTCCTCTATAGTATTTGACATTTGTGACGTCATTTCCGATTGTTACGAGTCTGGAAGTGACATTCGAGTCTGCGCATATATACAATAACGGATAACGTGGTGCGCATGGTCAAAGGTCACATCCTGTCACGTGACCGGAACCGGACTGGACGTCACAACTGATATCACATACGGAGCACTTGTATAGCTTTTCTCCGGTGTGTTTTCTTATCTCTAAAAGACCAGTTTTCAGTATACCGAACACTTGAATGGCTTTCCTTCAGTAAGTGTTCCCATATGGCCCGTCTACCCCTGCAGTTATTCTATCTCTCTCGCTCTTTCTCGCTCTCTCTCTCTCTCTCTCTCTCTAAATCAAGAATCGAAATTTGACCGTCAATTTTTCATTTTTCTTGTTTTGATTATTTAATCTCAAAATCAAAACTTGAAATTTGGCCGCCATTTCAGATTTTCGTTTGTTTTGTTTTTTTGTTTATCGATGAGTTCTCAAAATCAAACCTTAAAATTTTCGTTTTTCGTATTCGGTTGGCTGCCTTTGTCTAAGTTATTTTGTTCATAGCCCATGCATGTTAGGGTCCGTCTTAACCCAGAAACTCTGGCTGTGATAGGTGAATATACATGTAGGTAAGAGAGCGTGGCATTCCTATCACAGCCCAGATCGCGGGTGGGTTAAATTTTAGCGATAAAAATTTATCTCGCGAAAAGCGGCTTTTCGCTGACGAAAATAACGAAACGGGAGAGAAAAAATATGCCAATTTGATACAGTTCGACCGACCGGAGCTTCTTTGTCCATGTACCATCTATCAAGACTGTTTTGATGCTGACAAAATGTGATCAAATGTGTGAGAAAAAACCTTCATTGATTTTAACGTTTTCGCGCCTTTCTCACATCTTGTAAGGATATGACCTTCGGTATTTTTATCTCGTGACTTTTCTTGATCACGTGAATAAACACCCGTCGCCATTGGTTTATAACTGTTCTTGATGACGAGATCCAAAAGGTCAACCCCATTCTGCGCATGTCCCTGTAAACTATGGAGAAAGAAACCCAACGGTTTTGTTGACAAAATCCGTGTTTGATGGCAGATTCCATCTAATTAAAGGAGTCATTAGGTGGTTGTCATACTGGTTGTCATGCTGGAGATGCCAAATCATATTATTTATTCGATAAAATGCTTTTTGTGCCTCTGTCTCAATTCCACACGCCGTGTACAGTTAAAGATCTCGAGCGACTGACGTCCTACTTATTTTTTTCCTTTTCGGTCTGTATAAGTGATTCGGGCTAAGGGGTCAGCAGCAACAAAACCAAACAAAAAATAGACTCCTTAGCCGATGTTTTCGATTTTGCTCTGCTATATCATTGGTTTATCGACATTCCTAATATCTCGACACACTTATATCAGATTTTAGTCCGACTACTTTTCATGTCATCCATTACCGACGGACCTACCTTATTGTTTGTAACACAAATCCTCCACTTTTCACCAGCTCTCACCAAAGCCGAAAGCCAATGCGCGTAGTAGTAGTAGTAATAGTAGTAGTAGTAGTATTAGTAGTAGTAGTAGTAGTAGTAGTGTAGTAGTAGTACTACTCATATGACGAGTTAGTTGGTCAAAAATTACTCGGCATACATGTTTAGCATTTATCCCGCGTGTTTTTTCATGTGGTTAACCAAGCGGTCTCTGCGGGCACAGCTAAAATCACAAACGGAACACTCGTATGGCTTTTCTCCAGTGTGTGTTCTCATATGACGATTCAGAACAAATTGACGGGAACATCTGTAATCACACAAAGAGCATGAATACGGCTTCTCTCCCGTGTGTGTTCTCATATGTGTTGTGAGGTGAGTTTTCTGTGCACACCTGTAGTCGCACACCCAGCACATGTGCTTTTTTTCTCCAGTATGTGTAGTCATATGCATAGCAAGTTGGTTTGTTGTACTAAATTTTTTATCACACACCGAACACATGTAAGGTTTCTCGACTGTGTGCGTCCTCATGTGAGAAGTCAGGATAAATTGACGGGAACATCTGAAGCCACACATAGAGCACGCATACGGCTTTTCCCCAGTGTGTGTTCTCGTATGTATAGCGAGATAAGTTTTCTGATCACATCTGTAATCGCACACAGTGCACATGTATGGCTTTTCTCGAGTATGTGTTCTCATATGTTTAACAAGGGAAATTTTCTGGGGTGATCTGAAATCACATAAGGAGCATTTGTACGGCTTCTCCGTAGTATGTGTTTTCATGTGTTTTGTCAGGCCATTGTGAGTGCCAGTTTTATAAGGACACACAGAGCATGCGTAAGGTTTCTCCCCAGTATGTGATCTCCTGTGTACAGTGAGGTTACTTTTCCATACACAACTATAATTGCACAAAGAACATTTATGAGGTTTTACCCCGGTGTGTCTCTTCACATGAACATTAAAATCAGATTGTGTAGCACATCTGTGACATTTGTTCGTGGATATATGTATCCCAGTGTCCGAACCCGGTCGCCGAATATCGCTGCATCCGGCTGATGCAAGAGATGATGAATTTTCACCACGCGGCATCATCTGTACATTTTTCTTTCTGCCATGATCAACAGTCGGCAGATTCAACATTGAAGTTGATTGAGGTTGATATTGGGTGATCACCGAATCAGGCAATCTATGCAGGATTACACGTACATCAGATAACGGAAAATCAGTTTGAGCTCGTACGTCTGGTAACACAGAACGAGTCTCATCACGTACAGCAGATACCACAGGACGAACCTCATCACGTACAGCAGATACCACAGGACGAATCTCAACAAGTACAGAAGATAACACAGGACGAGTCTCATCACGTCCGTCTGGTAACGGAAATTGCGTCTCGTCACATACGTCTGACAACACAGGACGAGTCTCATCACGTACGTTTGATAACAGAGAATGAGTCTCATCGTGTTCGTCTGATAACAGGAACTGCGTCGGAGTCTCGTCACGTACGTCTGGTGACAAAGAATGGAACTCGTCGAGTCCGTCTGATAATAGAAATTGTGTCCATCATGTACGTCTGATAACACAGGACGAGTTCGATCACGTACGTCCGATAACACAAAATGAGTCTCATCACGTATGTCTGATAACAGTGAACCAGTTTCATCTGCATTGACCTCCATCTGTAAGGTGACAAAATTAAGACTACGTTTATTACAACATAGATTGTATAAAGTTATACAAGTTCGGCGAGTTTGAGAAGGAATTTCTTTACAATTCATGTGAGGTCCACACTGCAGTTAATATTATATCTAAAGGAGATCGCCAAAGTTAAGCAGCGTTAAGCTCGGTCAATACTCCGATGGGTGACCGGGTGCTTTACTGGCTGGGCTGATCAGTGTCCAGGGTGATAGGAATTATGAGTACTCTCGTGTTCTGGCACATGTAGGCACCGTCGTGATATGATTGAAACAAGGTAGGAAACGACGTTAAACCCTACTACTCACTCACTCACTCCAAAGGATAAGGTTCGTTCGGCAGTGACACATGTAGAGATTATGTTCAATATTGAAATTCCATGATACCTTTGATCTACCTAGTCAATTGCCAAAGACCGAAAAATAATAGCAGAAATTTTGAATGCAGTTGAAACGAAGAAACACGAATTGGTGACATTCCTTGTTATAAAGCCCAGCTCTGTGGATGAATTCCGTTACATTGTGTCGCCCACTAGGGTTTCGTTTGGGTTTTAAACAACTACAACACGTTTGTGAACTTTTCAACTTTCGGTAGAATACTAAATATATCCCAATTTCTCAAAACATTCAGGTTTGGCAAAAAAAAATTCCTGATTAAGTATGTGGACATGAGATATCGGACTGTACACCTCATTTGAAGAATTGTTTGTGAAAAGTGAGATCTTGAATACAAAATATTTACAACCTGTTTTTATGGAAATATTGATCAGTATTGCATAAATATTACACGGCAACAACTTGGATAACCTGAATATGACGTTTGCTATAATTTGTCTATTTGAATATAATCAAACATAAACATAATGACACACTACAGGTGTAGCACATTAAGGATTCTTTATTGTGGGATGCTGTTAACAGGAATAGAGTCACCCCTCCAACACCCACCCAAAATATTAACACGAAAGTGGTCAATGTGTCAGAAAACTATCATCTCAAAACACGACAAATGCAGTGCATTGTCCGGTTTGGAAAATTGACCGGTTTCGTAAATTGAGCCGTCCTCATTTTCCATAAGAAAACAACGTTGTTCAGACTAACTGTGCCTGTCATTAGAAAGGATATAATTTTATCCCTCTTTCGAAAACTGATAAATACATTGGCGTAGCAACTTTTGTATATATTATAATACTTGGTCATATCAAATTATTCAACAGCAAAAGCCTCGAAATTACCTTCAATAATCCAGTAATCTACCAGGTAAAAATTTCATATCATTTCCATTTTTTCTGTTTATATCGATGTGAACAGATGCTTGTCCATTTAGTTCCCTACAGAATCTTTGCTGTCTGTATAGGCTTATCTATAGTTCTTCAGCCACTTAGCAGAGTATTTGTTTGGATATCACAGTAAATTTGCGGAGACCAAATACATATTAGCTATGGGCCGATGTCCAGGGAAAGGGGCCATACCTTCTTTATGGGAGTATAGCAGAAAGTGAACCCATGAGTAGTATATAAAGCGTATTTAAAGTAACATTCTCCCCGGATGTAACTATGACGTCACAACTTCCTATGGTGGCGCCATCTGCACACTTTGGACGCAGGGGAGGAAATGCGGAGGAGAGGTCAAGGCATGTACTGACCTATCTAGGCTATAGTTCCGGCAACCTTTGACCTCGAATTCATCCGCGGTGATGCGGTCATGCCATGCGGTGATGCGGTCGCGGGAAAAAGCTTCCGCGGAGAAAAAGAGAGGGAGGAAATGCGGAGGAGAGGTCAAGTGCACGTCACGGTAAATTGAGCAACATTACCCTCAAAAAACCCTCACATTACCCTCAAATAATCCTCTAAGACATATAATAATAATAAAGATACCCTATAGGTGTTGTACGATCTTATTATGACGAGTCTAGGATCAGTGCGACCCCAGGGTCGAGCGTTTATTGTCCGGTATGTCTCCGCAAAAAATAAACAAACAAAATGGCGGCGCTTGCTATGGGGATTCCCGTTTGACATCACGACATCGATCGCGCTGCCCTCTGGAGGCAAGGAAGACAACTCTGACTGGGCGAACCCTCTGTAGGACAAATGCCGGGTCATCTACCCTGATTCGAACATTTGCGTCTTTACGGGGAATACCTAAATAGACGTGTTGGAGCTAGGGGAGGCACTAATGGACCGATGGGGTCGAGTGAGGTATCAAAGTGAAGCATTCGTGAAGGGGCAGCTAATGGGCTGGGTGGGTATGGGGTTGGAATAGCGGCATTCTGCGCATGCGCGGTGGCCCAAGGCTATGGAAATATACGTTTTGAGAGCTAGGGGAGTTACTAATGGTCCGATGGGGTCGAGTGAGGTATCAAAGTGAAGCTTATGTGAAGGGGCATCTGATGGGCTGGGTGTGGGGTTGAAATAGCGGCATTTTGCGCATGCGCGGTGGCCCAATGGTACGGAAATAGACGTTTTGGAGCTAGGAGAGGCACTAATGGGCCGATGGGGTCGAGTGAGGTATCAAAGTGAAGCATTCGTGAAGGGGCATCTAATGGGCTGGGTGTGGGTTGAAATATCGGCATTCTGCGCATGCGCGGTGGCCAAAGGGTATGAAAATAGCCGTTTTGGGATGTAGGGGAGCCCCTAATGGTCCAATGGGGTCGAGTGAGGTATCAAAGTGAAGCATTCGTGAAGGGGCATCTGATGGGTTGGGTGTGCGGTAGGATATCATTCTGCGCATGCGCAGACGCAATGCGGAGCTCTCGTCCAATCAGAAGCGAGTATTTCAAATCCGTCACAGAGCTCTCGTCCAATCAGAAGCGAGTATTTTGACACGGTGCATTATGGGACATATCCAAGATGGCGGCACGTGTGTTCAAGATGGCGGCACATCCGGTGTCGAAAACTGGCCATTTTGTCGGGATGTGATCACCTAGTGTCGAAAACTGGACCCTGTATGGGTTCCGCCAGACGTTTTGGAGCTAGGGGAGCCACTAATGGTCCAATGGGGTCGAGTGAGGTATCAAAGTGAAGCATTCGTGAAGGGGCATCTGATGGGCTGGGTGTGGGTTTGAAATATGGACATTCTGCGCATGCGCAGTCTGGCCGTAGTATAGAAATAGACGTGTTGGGGTGTAGGTGGGCCACTAGTGGGTCGATGGGATCGAGTGAGGTATCCATGTGAAGCCTAGGTGAGGGAGTTACACTAGGGTGTCGTATCCATTCTGCTGCGCAGATCACGTGGGTTGTGACGTCACTTCCCGGTTTTCACTAAAACTACCTCCAAACCCAGAAGAGTTCCAATGGGGTACTCACGGCGTGCTTTCGCTGACGTCCGCGCCTACATCTGGGTTCTTGTACACCCGGGTAATGTTTTCTGGACATGGATGGGTTACCTTTGGCTCCATTCTAGGCCACTGATTGCTAATACGGTGTTCAAAGTCAGTTTCATGCATTATGCTCATAGAACTTATAGCAACGTCCACCAACGCCAAGCTTAACGCTTCAACGCCCTGGTGAAATAGCTCAGAAGTTCTGATTTTCTAGATATTCCATGGAATTGTCACTAATTCTTCGAAATGCAATGACGCCCGTCGACGCCCGTCGTTACGCCTTAACGCTCTAACATAACGCCTTGACGCCATGATATAGACCGGAGAGAGAACAACAACAACAACAACAACGATGACACACGAGAGAACAACAACAACAAGAAGTGTTTTCATATAGTTTATTTTCCCCAATGTTACAGCATACCCACGCTGGGGGAGCCGCGTTGGGTATGTTTACAACTCAAAAAGACTCTTGCCCAATCAGAGGCCACCATTTGCATCTGTCATATTTGTTCCTGTCCGTTAGATGTATTCTTGTCCAATCAGAAGTCGCCATTTCAGCAAGTTCCATGTTCGCTCTGAACCGTTTATTTTAATCCTCGTCGGACAGGCCTGGATATTCTTTGGGCAGCATGTCCTGAAACAGTTGTTTGCGCATTCTGATCGCATTTTCCAGGGCCTCGGTGGGTGGTAGCCCCATAGCCTCTTCCAAGTGACGCGTGGTCTTCATGATGGACCTGTGCGTGGGATCGCCTTTCATTTCAAGCGGTAGTAAGGTATACTGTTCATAGATTGCCATGGCTGTTTTCCTGATGCGGGGGCGCATTTGGGTGTACGTCTGTTGTAAATTATCCTCTCCGGCGTCCTCAATCGCTGCAGCGTAAGTATTGATAGCTGCTGTCACAATACGATCCCAGAAGGTAGGTTCTGCATCACTTTCCACGGACGTATGCTGACTATCTGAGGTCAAGCTCCCCGCATCACTAGATAGACTTTCGGCAATCTCTGTTTCGGTATCAGTCGGTACACTCTCAGCAGTCTCTGTATCAGCATCCGCCTCAACGGACTCCTCAGAGTCTTCAATCCCATGTATATTTTTCTGGTGTCGCATCATATCGTAATGTCTGGTGAACGTGCGTTCGCACTCAGAGCAAGTATAAGCCATGTTGACGGTTGAACGTCGACTGTGCGTGTTTTGGAAATACGCTCGCTTTTATAGACAGTAACGCCCATCAACGCTTAGCTCAACGCTTCAACGCCCTGGTGAATTAGCTCAGAAGCTCTGATTTCATGGAATTGACACCAATTCATCGAAATGCAGTGACGCCCGTCAACGCCCGTCGTTACGCCTTAACGCTCGTCTCAACGCTTTAGTGACATGCGTAAACCATGGCTCTCATCTCCACGGACACCAGGCGTATAATGAAGCTTTCCAGACTTCTATCAGGTCCATGTCCAGAAGCTCTCATACGCCGCCATTTTGGAGCCGCCATGTTGGATCCGCCATTTTGGAACCGCCATCTTGGATATGTCCCATAATGCACCGGGTCAAAATACTCGCTTCTGATTGGACGAGAGCTCAGTGACGGATTTGAAATACTCGCTTCTGATTGGTGTACGTCGCTAAAGGTGACCGCAACTGACCTTTGACCCCGGCGCGCAAAGGTTTCCACCGCGGGCGTTGAAGCGTTAAGCTATAAGTTCTATGAGCATAATGCATGAAACTGACTTTGAACACCGTATTAGCCAATCAGTGGCCTAGAATGGAGCCAAAGGTAACCCATCCATGTCCAGAAAACATTACCCGGGTGTACAAGAACTCAGATGTAGGCGCGGACGTCAGCGAAAGCACGCCGTGAGTACCCCATTGGAACTCTTCTGGGTTTGGAGGTAGTTTTAGTGAAAACCCGGAAGTGACGTCACAACCCACGTGACCTGCGCAGCAGAATGGATACGACACCCTGGTGTAACTCCCTCACCTAGGCTTCACATGGATACCTCACTCGATCCCATCGACCCACTAGTGGCCCACCTACACCCCAACACGTCTATTTCTATACTACGGCCAGACTGCGCATGCGCAGAATGCCGATATTTCAACCCCACACCCAGCCCATCAGATGCCCCTTCACGAATGCTTCACTTTGAAACCTCACTCGACCCCATTGGACCATTAGTGGCTCCCCTAGCTCCAAAAAGTCTAGCGGGACCCATACAGGGTCCAGTTTTCGACACTAGGTGACCACATCCCGACAAAATGGCCAGTTTTCGACACCGGATGTGCCGCCATCTTGAACATACGTGCCGCCATCTTGGATATGTCCCATAATGCACCGGATCAAAATACTCGCTTCTGATTGGACGAGAGCTCTGTGACGGATTTGAAATACTCGCTTCTGATTGGACGAGAGCTCCGCATTGCGCCTGCCCATGCGCAGAATGATATTCTTACCGCAAACCCAACCCATCAGATGCCCCTTCACGAATGCTTCACTTTGATACCTCACTCGACCCCATTGGACCATTAGGGGCTCCCCTACATCCCAAAACGTATTTTCTGCCAACTTTGGCCACCGCGCATGCCAGAATGCCGATATTTCAGCCACACCCGGCCATTAGATGCCCCTTCACGAATGCTTCACTTTGATACCCTCACTCATTATCCGGCCCATTAGTGCCTCCCCTAGCTCCAAAACGTCTATTTCCATACCCTTGGGCCACCGCGCATGCGCAGAATGCCGCTATTTCAACCCCACACCCAGCCCATCAGATGCCCCTTCACATAAGCTTCACTTTGATACCTCACTCGACCCCATCGGACCATTAGTAACTCCCCTAGCTCTCAAAACGTCTATTTCCATAGACTTGGGCCACCGCGCATGCGCAGAATGCCGCTATTCCAACCCCACACCCAGCCCATTAGATGCCCCTTCACGAATGCTTCACTTTGATACCTCACTCGACCCCATCGGTCCATTAGTGCCTCCCCTAGCTCCAAAACGTCTATTTAGGTATTCCCCGTAAAGACGCAAATGTTCGAATCAGGGGAGATGACCCGGCATTTGTCCTACAGAGGGTTCGCCCAGTCAGAGTTGTCTTCCTTGCCTCCAGAGGGCAGCGCGATCGATGTTGTGATGTCAAACGGGAATCCCCATAGCAAGCGCCGCCATTTTGTTTGTTTATTTTTTGCGGAGACATACCGGACAATAAACGCTCGACCCTGGGGTCGCACTGATCCTAGACTCGTCATAATAAGATCGTACAACACCTATAGGATATCTTTATTATTATTATATGTCTTAGAGGGTTATTTGAGGGTAATGTGAGGGTTTTTTGAGGGTAATGTTGCTCAATTTACCGTGACGTGCACTTGACCTCTCCTCCGCATTTCCTCCCTCTAGGGGCTACTTTTTCTCCGCGTAAGCTTTTTCCCGCGACCGCATCACCGCATGGCATGACCGCATCACCGCGGATGAATTCGAGGTCAAAGGTTGCCGGAACTATAGCCTAGATAGGTCAGTACATGCCTTGACCTCTCCTCCGCATTTCCTCCCCTGCGTCCAAAGTGTGCAGATGGCGCCACCTTAGGAAGTTGTGACGTCATAGTTACATCCGGGGAGAATGTTACTTTAAATACGCTTTATATACTACTCCAGTGGGAATTTTCCACAGGGGCTTGTTGTAGGTTCATTATTAATTATGATATTAAATGCAGTAGGAGGAGAGTATATATATAAATATTAATATCATTATTCATAACTGACCAACAACAAGCGCCTGTGAAATTTTCGACTTGCTGTTATTTTAACTTCAAGGCAATGGGAGTTTTTATGACGAAACCAAGCCTGCTATAGAACAACAGCAACATCCCAATATTAATGATCAACCAAAATTAGTATTATCTTCTCGTAAGACTTCCATAGCGTTAGTCTTGGGAAATACGGGGAGATCGCCGTAAGTATGAAACCGGGAGTTCCTGGCGCTCTGACTTTCAAATCTCTTTAATATCCCAAAGTTTAAGGGGATTGCGTCCCCTAGGATGAATTTTATGACTGAAAAACTGCATTTGCACCAGAAGCTAAATTTCGTCGCGGTTGTCTGCTTTTGTCTCAATACTTTTGTTCATCAGCCCATGCAGGTTTAGTTCGAAATGCAGCACCTATAAGATATTTTAAAAATACTGATTTCTACTGAATGTAGGTTCTGTCAGTTTAACCGACAAAATCTTCTAGCTGCCGGACCGAAATGTCCAGCAGCCAGAAAACGATACTTTATACCACAGCTTCCTGGCCTGTGGGATATTGGATGGTAGATGTCAGCGTATATCTTCAATGATTAATTTTTAATTATTCTAATTCTATGCTAACTATTATATTTTTCTAAATGTTTTTCTGTTTCATCTTGACTCAAATAAAGTCATTCCCGCTGATGTCAAGCCGAGTTACCAAATTTTTTATTTTCCACCATATCCGGACCTGTTTGACATAGAAAGAAAGACAACTTCGGAATAGAACCGCTCAACATGGTCGTTTGAAATGGTTCTCATAAACGAACGAAGGCCTACCTTTCCAAACGCCATCCGTTTATTACTTCTCAAGTGAACCAACTTTCGGAATATATACGCTTTGAATATCTAAATGTTCCTTTGAGGAAAGAGCTTCACTGTTCGCACCAATGTTTGTTCCGCCAACACTGCATGTGCCGGGCTTATACAATATTGTAACATCCTAGACATATATGAACTCCGAACGAGCACTGGATTAAAATGGTTGGCTGTATTCTGAAAAACCACATGGCACAAAAACAATCACTGCGCATGTCTGTTTTGACCTCACCCGATAGCAGTCATTACCAAATATAGCTTGGACTAAATGCAGAACAGCACGTGGGTTTGTTTATCACACAATATATTACACTCCTCCCTTTTCGAGAAGAAGGTATAAAGTTCAATTTAACTTTACTCATCAGGGAGGACCGACAGTTCTCATGAATGTGATTTTAGTCCAAGTCGGGTCCTAGTCCAAGTCGGGTCCAGACTAAATCACAATGTTCACACTTGATGTTCAACACTTTAAGTATTAAACTGACGGTAACTTGTTAAACAGAAATAAGAACCAACTTTACTGTATTTCAACCAAAGCTTTATCAGTCCAATCATTGATATCAATAAACAGAATATTACCAACTGGTAATTAAACTGGAATGCTTTATATGTTAAATTTCAAAATCAATGATTACACTGCCCTCATAGAAGTCAAGCTTCTGGGGCTCCTTGCGCTCACGTATACCGTCCAGATTCGGTAACCAAATCGCATCCTCTCACCGGTTCTCGAAGAACGGTTGTAGTTTTGCGGTCAGTTATCGTATGCGACGATGTAGGTTATGACTTGGCGGAGGACGCCGGCACGAGGTCACTCTGAAACATGGGCACTACAATGATGTCATGTGTTGGCGGCATGGTTTTCGCATTAACCGTTTCTGTATCCATAACTCCGGTTGGTAGCAAATGGTCAATGTGAAAGTAGCGAACACGACCACCGGCTCTTACAAGAAATGTACGAGATCCCAGTTTCTTGGTAATCAAACATGGTATCCATTTCTCCTTTCCACCTCGGAAATTCCTTACGCGCACATACTGGCCTTCCATGAATTCGCGTAATCTGACGCGGTCTGCATCATGTTGCTTCACTTGCGACCCTTGTTTCGATTCAACGATCTTCGCGGTATCCGGCTTTATCAGGCTGAAACAAGTACGTAGTTGCCGTTCAAGGAACAGCAAGTGGGCAACCAGTTACACTTTGTGGCGGTGCGCGATACAACAAGAAGTTAGCGTGCCGATGTTCCAAGCTAATCTTGCGATCACGATTTTTAGCTTCCAGGACTTGTTTCACCAGGGCTTGATTGACGATCTTGACGGATCGTTCTGCCGCCCCATTGGATGCAGGGTGATATGGCGGGGTAAGTATATGACGAATTCCATTTCGTTGAGTGAATTGTCAGAACTCTGTACTGGTAAACTGCGAACCGTTATCCGACACTTTCCTCTGGAATGCCATACGATGCGAATAATGTTCCTATGGTTTTACTCGACGTGGTCGAACCCAGTGGAAAATTTTGATTCTGGTACTCAATATGTAGAGTCTGCAACACGCGTTTCGGCCATTGCCAAGGACGAAGATGTGCTGCAGATGAAGTTTTGCGAACTGCAATGCAGACGGTGCAGTTCCGCACTTTAGACTCTATGTCTTAGTCTAGCCCAGGCCACCATAAGTAGCTGCGTGCTAAGGATTTTACCCAACACATCCCAGGATGCACTTCGTGTAAGTCATCAAGAAGTAGTTCACGATACGTGGGCGGAATGATAACGCGCATTCCTCTCAACACACATCCTTGTTCAGCCGAGAGTTCATCTCTCCTGGTGAAGTACGGTTTCAACTCTGGATCCGACACAGAATTGGGTCAACCATTCATGGTATAATACCACACTCACGCGATAAGGTAGGATTCTTCTTTGTAGCTTCACTGATGTTTTGTGCGGTCACAGGAAGTTCATCCAAGTAAGTCAAATAGAAAATGCAGAATGTGGACCCAAGATGGTTGTCAGTAGCCTATGGTCATTTTCCAAAGCGAAGATTCTCCCGTAGAGATACTGGTGAAAATTGTTAAGTCCAAAAATTATCGAGAGCGTTTCCTTCTGCAACTGTGAGTAATTCTTCTCATTACTACTCATAGTTCGTGATGCGAACGGATTAGCCTCTCCCAGCCATCGGTTTCTAAGTGTGAAACCACGGCTCCCAAACTGTAAGACGACGCGTAAAAAGCAAGCTTCAGTAGCTTCTTGATGTCATAATGAAATAACAGCTGACTGTTCACCAACTTCTGTTTGCATTCTCCGAATGTCTGATCACATGCCTCAGTCCACTTCCAAGTCTTTTCTTTCTGCAACAATTTGTGCAATGGCTGCAGTTGTGGATAGATCTGGCAAGCATTTGCAATAATAGTTGAGCAAGCCTATAAATGCTTTCAATTCGGTCACGTTTGTTGGTGCCGGCGCGTTTTCTATGGCTGCTGCCTTGTCTGGAAGCGGATGGATTCCCTCTTGGTCCACGTTATGGCCTAAGTAATCCATGTTTGACTTCATGAACACACATTTGGTAATTTCAACCGAATTCCATGTTTATCCAAGCACTCTAGTACCGTAGCCAACAGTTTTACATGTTCCTCAATCGTGACAGACCATAATAATATGTCGTGCAGCCTACATTTCACGTTCTCCAGCCCCTGAAGGATTTGTTCTAGTTTGGACAGAAATATTACAGGCGCGCTTGAGACACCGAAGGCTAAGCGATTCAGCGCGCTTGAGACACCGAAGGCTAAGCGATTCAGCGCGCTTGAGGCACCGAAGGCTAAGCGATTCAGCGCGCTTGAGGCACCGAAGGCTAAGCGATTCAGCGCGCTTGAGACACCGAAGGCTAAGCGATTCAGCGCGCTTGAGGCACCGAAGGCTAAGCGATTCAGCGCGCTTGAGACACCGAAGGCTAAGCGATTCATCCAATGAAGTCCTTTCTGGGTATTTATCGTTAACAGTTCCTCCTACTTGGGATCTAACTCTAACTGCTGATAGGCACTACTCAAATCTAGGTTTGTGAATACCGTCTCTCCTGCTAGGGTAGCGAAGATGTCTTCCGCATTTTGTAACGGGTATTCTTGCACCTCAATACACCTGTTCACCGTGACCTTATAACCTCCACTAATTCGAATACTCTGATCGGCCTTTGGCACTACTACAATGGGTGTACAATCATATTACTTATTCCATAAAATACTTTTCGTGCCTCTGTCTCAATTCCCCACGCCGTGTGCAGTGAAAGATCTCGAGAGACTGACGTCCCGTTTGTTTCTTTCCGTTTCGGTCTGTAACAGTGATTCGGGCAAAGGAGTCCGTTTCAGCAACAACAACAACAACAAAAAAATAGACTCCTTAGCCGATGTATTCGGGCTAATAAACTCCGAACAAGCACTGAATTAAAAAGGCTGTCTGTATTCTGAAAAACCACATGGCACAAGAACAATCACTGCGCATGTCTGTTTGGACCTCACCCGACATCCTCTCCCAGGGTGCTTTGCGCGAAACAGAACGTACTGAATACCTGGTAAAGATAGCTCACCCGATAGCAAGCAATACCAAATATAGCTTGGACTAAATATAGAACAGCACGTGGGGTTATTTATCAACACTATATTACAAACGTGATCCGCGACGATTTGTCGAAATTATCTTCCAAAGTCACCTTCCGCCCACTGGATTATCTGCTCCTGACATACTATCTGTCCCTGAATACTACGCGCATTCTCCGTAGCTCGGTCGTTTTAAAACTCCTTGTCACCGAGGACGGGAGAGCCGATCATTGAAATTCCTGGTAGGTCATTCAGCTAAAAATAGTGAGCAAACCAATGGAGATAATTTCGACCAATCGTCGCGGATAATATTGTATAGCCCGGTACATACAGTGTTGGCGGAACAGACACTCAGTGACATCCCTAAAAGTTGAATTAGCCGTTTTTTGGCGCGAAGAGTTAATTTCTTTCCTCAAAGGAAGATCTAGATATTCAAAGCGTATATATTTCGAAGGTTGGTCCACATGGGAAGTAATACATGGGTGGCGTTTGGAAAGATAGGCCTTCGTTCGTTTATGAGAACCCTTACAAACGACCGTGTTGAGCGGTTCTATTCGTCTTTTTTCCTATGTAATAGAGGTCAGGGTATGGTAGAGAATTAAAACTCCTGAAACTCGGCTTGACATCAAAGGGAATTACTTTATTTGAGTCAAAATTAAAGAGAAAAACAATTTGAAATTAAAAACTCACCTGTTACTTTGATACTTTTTGCCATGACCACAACTTTTGAAGACTATGAAATATACTGAACTAGACAAAAGTATCTTCCTCCAATCAACAACTCCGACATGATCAAATAAAATTAGGCTTTTAAGTGTTGTGTGCTATTTAAAGAAGAATTTACTAGATTTCTGCATATAGCCAAATTACAGAAGGGAAGGTACCGGTACCCATTTGTGAAAAGATGCCGACAACTTTGCAGCAGACATAAAAATTATGGTGGGCCATAAAACCCATATTGTTTCAGTATGGTTAAGGATTGAAAACACACGTCTTGAGGAACGCTTCATAACTCACACAATCCAATCGGACCAAGGATGGCCCACCTCAAGCCCAAGACGTACAATCCAAGACCCCTCCACTAGTCTGTAAATGTGACGTCATCCGTTACATCAACCATCCTCATTTCATCCTCCCTGTACCTGTAACATTATCCCTCATCCCCCCCCCCCCACCCCTCATTTCCCTGTAACTTTAATATTATGGCCATTTCTCCCCCATCCCCCCTTTAACTATGAAAATATCCCTAATCCCACCTCATTTTACCCTATACCTACATGGCCCTGCACAATTTATACTAATAGATTTACCCTTTCCCTACTACTTACCTGTCTCGGAAGTAGAAGTCTGCCATCTGATGGCAAGACCTTGAATAGCCTCAGATGGTTCTACAGATTCCACATTTTCTTCTTCAGTTGGCATGACATGAGCTGTAATACTAGTGCTGCCAAATGGCCTTCTACTGGCACTACAAAATTCTCTTCTATGTCTTCTATGTTTGCGATCCATAATATCACGAAAAACTATTCAGAGATTGACAATTTCTTCCAACACTAACACATGTGTAACGTCACAAACTAGAGACCACCATACACGTGGTTTCATCTAAAAAGTTGAATAAAAATAACCAACTTTCGTTTACAAATATAACATGATAGGGATTAGTTCGTAATATAAAATAAAATATTCATGTGCTAAATGTTATAATTTACTTTTGAGTTTAATTCTCGTAGGATCTTGTACACCGTCGTCATGTATACATATCTTACGTAACACCACCACCAAAGCCCAAATCAGTCCAAAGAAAAAACACAGAATCTAATTTTATTCGTGTGCGATCGTTGAACAGCAGACATATAAACGTGCAGAATTACATGTAACACTAATCCTCTTGGGTTGTTCATAAATCGTCATTATATTTACGTGGAAATCTGAACTTTTCTTCAACTGTCATAGAGAAACAATAGACCCACCGGCGAAGTACTCTATTGCGCAGGAAGTAAAAAGTTCAGCACTTATCATGTGGAAAATTTAATTCATTAGACTTCAACATATCTCGTTTTATGCATTTTAAAATATTTCACTATTTAGTACATGCTTAGTTTCTTTTTAATATTACATCCAATGATATGTTCTTCTTCCCGAGCGGTGCGGAGTAATGTTTAGAACTTCCGCTTCCAATTTAAAATGGCGAACTCAAATGCACGTGGTTCATACAGGTTAGTTGTATTCACCTTTATGTGCTGGAAAATCGACTTTTATTCGCGGGTGTAAAACCTAATATGTTCATGTACATTTACATCACTCTTTTAACGTCTGTTAGTCGAAAGCGATATTTCATATTCTGGCAAATTCTTTTGCGTAATGTTTTCATAATTACTCCACAAATATTTTTCGCCTAATTTTCAAACTTTATTTACTTGGGATTTCATGACCAGTAATTACTTTGACACTCAAATTTTGAATATTATATACTCCCTTCATCTCATTAGCAATACTGTTGATGTTGTTATAGCCCGAAAACATCCGCTAAGGAGTCTATTTTTGTTATTGTTGTTGCTGAATCGGACTCCTTAGCCCGTATGACTGATAGAGACGGAAATGGAAATAACTAAATAAGACGTCAGTCGCTCGAGATCTTTTACTGCACACGGCGTGGGGAATTCAGACACAGGCACAAAAAGCATTTTATCGAATAAATAATATGATAGGCATCCCCAGCACTACGACAACCACCTAATGACTCCTTCAATCAGATGGAATCTGCCTTCAAACACGGATTTCGTCAACAAAACCGTTGTAATTCTTTCTCCACAGTTGACACGGACATGCGCAGAATGTGGTTGCCCTTTTGGCTCACGTCATCAAGAAATCGATCCATGACGGTTATAAACCAATAGCGACGTGTGTTTATTCACGTGATCAGAAACGTCACGAGATAAAAATAGTGAAGGTCATATTCTTACAAGATGTCAGAAAGGCGCGAAAAGGTTAAAATAAGTCGAGGTTTTTCTCCAACATTTGATCACATTTTGTCAGCATCAAAACAGTCATGAGAGATGGTACACGGACAAAGAAGCTCAGGTCCGTCAAACTGTATCAAATTGGCATATTATTTATCTCCCGTTTCGTTATTTTTGTCAGCGAAAGATTGCGAAAAGGCATTTTTCGAAACACCAGATTTTATCGCCAAATTCTAACCTACCCTCGCTCTGACCTGTGATAGGAATGCCACGCCCCCTTACCCTATATTCACCTATCACAGCTAGAGTGAGTGAGTTATTGTTACAGCGGATATGTGCATGACATAATAACAAAGAAGTTGTTATCCATAGAATAGCCTTGTGTTATATACGCCGACTTCTAAATGCCTTTCAAAGAAATAATAACAAAGGCCTTAAACTGGCAAACCCTACAGAAATCAGTATTATAAAATATCTTGTATGGGTTGCATTTCGGAATGCAGATTAAGGTCTTCGATAATTAGTTCATCCACGCCCGGCCCACATTCCTATAGCGCCACACTTATATCAGACTTTAATCAGTCACCCATTGCCGAAGGTCCTACCTTATTCTTTGCAAAAGAAATTCTCCACCTCTCACCAGGGCCACACAATACGCGCGTTAAACATTACACTCGTTAACTGACGCGCGTCTATCCTATCCTCATAATGAAATCATCACCTCCCACGGAGTCGCAATACGGACTAAACTCATTTAAACAAGAACATTGTTCAAGCAATGCTGTATTTCACCCTAAAGATCACAAAGGGTTTCAAGGAGAATAAGGATACCATTGCATGTTTCGTGGATCTGGAGGGAGCCTTTGACAATGTATGGAGAAAAGGTCTTCTATACAAACTGCATAACGCAGGAATTCGTGGTCGCCTCTTTCTGTTCCTCGCGTCATATCTGTGTGACAGAACAATTTTCAATAAAGTGAATAACTTTACCTCCGATGACATTCCATCAGTTATAGGTGTTCCCCAAGGCAGCGTAATATCTCCAACTTTGTTCATTATCTTCATTCATGACATGACTTACTCAATCACTAATTATATTTCCTACGCAGATGACCTCACCATATGGATCACCGCAGTTGACCTCAGTGAAGCATGTGACAGGATGCAGGCTCAACTCCTCCACATAAGCAGATGGTGTAAGAAGTGGAAAATGTTTATCAATCTCATCAAAACTGTCACCATGTGTTTCACTAAAAACCAGTATAAAAACGTAACGATCACCTGTAACAATATCACCTTGGAGCAGGTGGAAAAAACACGCTGTTTAGATGTCGTTCTGGATTCAAAGCTGAACTTCAAATCTCATATTGACCACATAAGCAATATGGCTAACAGTACCCTAAACAAATACAGCAGTGTCATATACAACGCTTCAATTGAATTGGGCCTACATCTGTACACGTCTCTGGTACGCCCTCATCTTGAACGCACTTACCCAATTTGGTGTGCAGCACTCAACATAGACAAAGTGGAGAGAACCCACAGGAACGCCCTGATGCGTGCTACCGGGGCTTTCATCTCGACTCCCACCATCGCACTGGAGAGATTGACACATATTTTACCGATCAGGCTTAGATTAGAACAGTGCCTGATAAACGAGTACGCAAAGATCATGACTAAGCCAGAACATGATCATCTGAGAGTTCTCATTCAGAATCTGGCTCAGAACGAGCAGTTTTGTGACCACCGCATCTTAACACCCATCCATAAGATGAAGAGTGCAATTGGTAGTTACATCAACTTAGAAACTCTACGTTCACTGGAACCGGCACCATTTCCTAGTCTAAGTCGACTTCAAGCAACTGTACCAAATGCGAGTGCTGTGCAAAAAGATCTCGGCTCAGCTGGTTCTAGAAGTGCTGAGCAATCTGTGCTCGCTAAAAACGTAGCAATAGAGCTGATTCAATCTTTTCCACACAAACAGCCACTTATGTTTACGGATGGCTCTGCCTTGACTAATCCCGGCCCCTGTGGAGCCGCTGCGGTCATATATCCAGAAGGAACACGGTCGGAGCCCATTACTATTACAGAGGCGGTATCGCCTTTTAGTTCCAGCTACCATGGCGAAATTCATGCCATTCTCCTGGCCACTGACTTTGCAGTTAATTATGCTGACTCCAGAGCGTTCACCACTATCAACATCCTGACCGACTGTGTGTCCGCCCTCAGTAGTGTAACATCAAGAAAAACGCATAAATCACATCAAACTGACATCGATAAAATTCAAAAAAATGTCACAATTCTAAAGACTAAAGGAGTGATAACAAATTTACACTGGGTTGCTGGGCACATTGATCTCCCTGGTAACGACCTGGCTGATGCTGGCGCAAAATGTGCTGCAGAGGCAGCGTGTAGTGAAAACCTCCCATTTACCTGCGCCCTAAGCGTAGTGAAAGGTGTTGCTAAACGGGGCGCTCGACTGAAGTGGCAGAGAGCCTGGAATCGCAGTGAGTCAGGGCGCAATGTCTTTGAGGCACTGCCAATCGTCCCATCGAGGAAATATGTTAGCACACTACCCCCACCTATAGAGAAAAAAATCCTTCGGCTTCGGTGTGGCCATACTAGACTCAGCTCGCACATGCACAAATTGAAACTCTGTGAATCCCCTTCATATGAATGTGGTGCACAATATCAAAGCATAAATCATTATCTGCTGGTGTGTCCACTCCATGCGTCAAACAGGGAGCAAATGTTTGACAAAATCGAAACTGCCTATGTCAGAAACCACACGCCCGCATGGGAGCGAACACTGAACTTACAGACACTATTGTGGTCGCCTCAAAGCCAAAATGAGGTTGCTAAAGCCACTGAAAGTGCTTTAGCAAAATTCTTGACGACAACTGGTACAATCCTGTAAATAATTATTCTATAACTGTGTGTACAGCAATGCCATTTGTAGATATGTTGGATCTTCTCCCATTAAGCAGAACTATGGTAACGAAAAAAAGTACAAAAGACCAGTCGTGGAAATTGTGAATAGACAACAAAAAGATTCCTTTGAACATGTAACACTTTTATTAAGTAACTTTTAACTGTGTCTGGATATCTGTGATATTCCCGAGTGCCAGTCATCTTCCGCCATGCTCAACTATTTGATATCGACTGCCATCTGTTTACAACGTAACTTCTCTTAAGCAACCGACAGAACTGGAACCTGGAGGCCCTTCACCACAGTGTGCATATGCCAAAGTGCAATATTGTGTTGTTCATAGTGAACTAAGGACATATAGTGACCAAAATGATCACGGAAAAGGATCGTACATAGATAACAACAACAACAACATTTATTCTCATTTTCGGTTCACCTTTAGACTGACTTTATATCATAGCATTTCCAGTGAGTGAGTGAATATAATTTAACGTCGCTTTCAACAATATTTCAGCTATATCACGACGAACCAACTAAGCAATACCCAGCCCAGTTGTGTTCCTGTTACTTCAAAGAAGAAATCTTTGAAGCAGCATGGAACCAGACACCCCCATCAACCCTATAAAACACTGAGGACAGCGCACAAGACACGGACAGGACGCTCACATGGTGCAATAAAGACAAGTGATATTACAGTGCTATACATCACATATTCAAGTTCCTGTTGCTTCTCAGCAAAATGCATTGAAGCAACAGGGACCTGAACCCACCCAACCACCCGCCATAGCATTTCCATTTAAATTACAAGTAAGTTCTGGTGGAATTCCACACTGTGACCCCTACAATATTGGGGTTCTCGTTTTTAATACGAAACTGTGCAGAACGTCCTTAACAACGTACAACAGTTAACACAGAAGGTCTCATCACGTACACATCAGATAACACAGGAGTCTCATGACAAATATTCTTAAAAGAATATATATATGACACTTATAATTAGCCTCTACATCAATTACCAAAGGCAGGTAATTCACCGAATTATACATACATATATTTACAGAGGCACAAATACAAAGTCGGATATTTATACACATTGATATATAATACAAATATACAAGTGAGTGAGTGAACAGGGTTTATCGTCGCTTTCAACATTTTGTTCAGCTATATCACGACGGGGAAGGGAAGGGAATGGAGGGGTGGGTGGACCTACTTGTAACAAATATACAAAACATCACTGTGTATATTCATACTTACATACAATCATAAACATCACTGTGTATATTCATACTTACATACAATCATAAAATACAAACATGCATACATACATGTATACGGGAGTAGAACAAGTGAGTGAGTGAGTAGGATTTAACGTCGTTTTCAACATTTTTTCAGTCATATCACAAAGGTGCCTACATGTGCCAGAACACGAGTGTCCACAGTTCCTATTATCCTGGATACTGATAAGCCCAGCCAGTACAGCACCCGGTCACCCATCCAAGTATTGACCGAGCTCAACGCTGCTAAACTTCGGTGATCTGACGAGAACGTGTGCCTAACGTGATGCGCCGTACCGAGAGAGAGTAGAACAAACTTAGGTTACCCATTTATGCGGATAGGTAATTTATAGAAAATTTGAAGCACTGTCAAAATATGTTCTATTCACTTAACGGATCCATTCATTTACTATGGGATGTATCCATACCAAAATCAGTCAGCACTACACCAAGAATAGATTAAACTGCTATAAGCAGTCCTCCACCGAAGACAACAAGTTCACAAAGGGAGAGCGCCAAGCTATATTGTCGTAATAATAACTTTATCACGTTTTTCACTGCAGTGAATATATCACTTTCTTCGCTGATACGTATACGTAACTTACCGGTTACAATTTCGACATCGTAAACTATCCCTTTCTGAACAGTAATATTCCAGTGGGACCTGCATATGGCGTATACATATCTCGTTTAGTAGCATTTGCTAGATCCTGTGTTAAATGTGACGATTTTAATCAACGTCACAAAACATTGTTACAGAAACTGATAAAACAGGGCTATTCCACCAAACGCCTCCACTCAAAGTTTCTCAAATTTGGCGATACATATCGCATGCTGATAAAAAAAATACGAATGTAGCGTGCAAGATCTATGGCGCTACGTTTCGTAACTTGTGTCTAATTCCGCTTAACCCGGGCTAGGGGCCGTATGAACCCATGTACTTCAAGATCCTCATGGTACTCATATGAACAGTCACAATCAAAGCGTGACTGAGATACATCATTCTTTAGATGACGACTTTACAACGAATATTATGGATTAAGAATACTGTTCAGCGATACGGATTTGATATTTTTGGAACATCATGATGTCTTGCCGGCATCATTGAAAACTGTTGACCGCTTCTCTCTTGCAGGAAACAAGCCTATGTTTATGTATACTATGATTGTCTTTTTGAATTTGGTGCTAATACTGTTATATGGAATATGGAATAGATCTTTGGATTATGGACGCGGATATTCTCTAATGGACGACGGCTGGATTATGAATGACGGACTAGACGCTTGTAATTTGTGCAGTTTGGATGGGTGTTTATCGGGCGACCCAACCAAAATATCGTACAAGTGTGTTCACTGATATGACAAGTTAGCTGATATTGATTCTACTCCACATATATGTATAGCGTTTATTCGGTATGTTTACTCATGTGGCTAACAAGTGTGTCTCTCCGGGTACAGCTAAAATCACACTCCGAACACTCGTATGGCTTTTCTCCAGTGTGTTTTCTCATATGACAGGTCAGGACATATTGACGGGCACATTTGTAATCACATACAGAGCATGAGTACGGCTTCTCTCCTGTGTGTGTCCTCATATGTACAGTGAGAGCAGCATTCTGTGCACACCTGTAATCGCACACGGTGCACATAAGTTTTTTTCCTCCAGTATGTGTTGCTATATGATTAAAAAGCGAGCTGTTCCTGGCAAACTTTTTATCACACACCGTACACCGGTAAGGTTTCTCATGTGAGAAGTCAGGCTAAATTGACGGGAAGATCTGAAATCACACGCAGAGCACATGTACGGCTTTTCCCCAGTGTGTGCTCTCATATGTGAAACAACGGCCCCTGTATGCGCTGATCTATAATCACATACGGAGCACATGTATGGCTTTTCTCCAGTATGTGTTCTCATATGTGAAACAAGGGCCCCTTTATGCGCTGATCTATAATCACATACGGAGCATATGAACGGCTTTTCCATAGTGTGTCTTCTCATGTGTCGGGACAACTCACTGTGTGTGCCGGCTTTATAAGGACACACAGAGCATGCGTAAGGTTTCTCACGGTCACCAGTATGCGATCTCAAATGTACAGTGAGGTGACATTTCCGTACACAACTGTAGCTGCACAAAGAACATTTGTGGGGTTTTACCCCGGTGTGTCTCTTCACATGAACGGTAAAATCAGATCGTCCAGCACATCTGTAATCACACATGGAACACTTGAATGGCTTTTCACCGGTGTGTTTTCTCGTGTGAGTAGTGAGGTAAGTTTTCTGAGCACATCTGTAGTCACAAATTGAACATTTGTATGGCTTCTCTCCTGTGTGACACATTCTGTGCTTTGCCAGCCGGTATTTGTGTGTGGTCCTGTAGTCACACTCTGAACATTCGTATGGTTTTTCGTCAGTGTGTGTTGCCATATGAGCCGTAATGTGCTGTTTTTGGGCCGCTCTGTAATCACAGATGGAACACTTGTATGGCTTTTCCCCTGTATGTACCATTCTATGCTTATAGAGGTCAGAATTTCTCGAAGATCTGTAATCACACACAGAACACTTGTACGGTTTTTCCCCTGTGTGTTTTCTCATATGGAGAACAAGACCAGTTTTCCGAGTACACCTAACATTACAAAGTGAACACTTGAATGGCTTCTCTGTACTGTGTGTTCTCATATGGCTACGCAGATTATCTTCACGAGCAAAACTATGATCACACAGAGAACACTTGAATGGCTTTTCACCAGTATGTGTTCTCATATGGCTGCGCAGAGTATCTTTACGGGCGAAACTATGATCACACAGAGAACACTTGAATGGATTTTCTCCAGTAGGCATTCGCATATGTACAGACAGATCAGGCTTGTTGACAAAGATGGTATCAAGGATTGAACACATGGGAGTTTTTTTACCTTTGTGTTTTCTCGAATGCTTAACATGCTTAAAAGGATTATCTTTCTCAAGAGATGATGAATGTTCACCCAGCGGAATCACCTCGACAGTATTCCTTCTACCATGATCACTTGTCGACAGATTCACAATTGAAGTTGATTTAGATTGATACTGAGTTATCACAGAGTCAGGTAGTCTATGCAGGATTACACGAACATCAGATAACAGAAAATCAGTCTCACCACGTCCGTCTGATAACACAGAATGAGACTCATCACGTCCGTCTGATAACACAGAATGAGACTCATCACGTCCGTCTGATAACACAGAATGAGACTCATCACGTCCGTCTGATAACACAGAATGAGACTCACCACGTCCGTCTGATAACACAGAATGAGACTCATCACGTCCGTCTAATAACACAGAATGAGACTCATCACGTCCGTCTGATAACACAGAATGAGACTCATCACGTCCGTCTGATAACACAGAATGAGACTCATCACGTCCGTCTGATAACACAGAATGAGACTCACCACGTCCGTCTGATAACACAGAATGAGACTCATCACGTCCGTCTGATAACACAGAATGAGACTCACCACGTTCGTCTGATAACACAGAATGAGACTCATCACGTCCGTCTGATAACACAGAATGAGACTCATCACGTCCGTCTGATAACACAGAATGAGACTCATCATGTCCGTCTGATAACACAGAATGAGACTCATCACGTCCGTCTGATAACACAGAATGAGACTCACCACGTCCGTCTGATAACACAGAATGAGACTCACCACGTCCGTTTGATAACACAGAATGAGACTCGTCACGTCCGTCTAATAACACAGAATGAGACTCATCACGTCCGTCTGATAACATATAATGAGACTCATCACGTCCGTCTGATAACACAGAATGAGACTCTTCACGTCCGTCTGATAACACAGAATGAGACTCACCACGTCCGTCTGATAACACAGAATGAGACTCACCACGTCCGTCTGATAACACAGAATGAGACTCATCACGTCCGTCTGATAACACAGAATGAGACTCATCACGTCCGTCTGATAATACATAATGAGTTTCATCACGTACATCTGATAAGACAGAACGAGTCTCATCACGTCCGTCTGATAACAGAGAATGAGTTTCATCACGTACGTGTGATAACAGAGAATGACTTTCATTACGGACATCTGATAACAAAGAATGTGTCTCATCACGTATGTCTGATAACAGAGAATGAGTTTCATCACGTACATCTGATAACAGAGAATGCGTTTCATCACGTACATCTGATAACAGTGAATGAGTTTCATAACGTACGTCTGACAGAAATTGCGTTTCACCACGAGCTTCTGATAACACATTATGAGTCACGTCACGTACGCCTGGTAACGTAGAAGGAGTCTCGTCATGTACGTCTGGTAACACAGCATGAGTCTCGTCACGCACGTCTGATAACACAGAATGAGTCTCATTGCGTCCGTCTGATAACGGAAATTGCATCTCATCACGAGCGTCTGATAACATATGATAAGTCTCGTCACGTACGCCTCGTAACACAGAATGAGTCTCATCACGTACGTCTGATAACAGAGAACCAGTGTCACAGGCACTGGCCTCCATCTGTAAAGTAACAAAATGAACAATACATTAATTACAACTAATATTTCACACAGCAATATAGACGTTCGACGAGTTTGAGGAGGACTTTATCCACAATACATGAGGTCAAGAATGTGGTCAATACACTAAAGCATGAGGTGCGTTCAGTGGTGATCAGGGGCGTCGTTAGGGGGGGGTCGTCCGGTGCGAACGACCCCCCCTTGGCCGCGCCAAAAAAAAAAAAAAAACAGAAGAAAAAGCAAAAGAAAAAACAAAGAACAAAAAACAAAAACAGAGAAAACAAAAACAAAATAAAAAAAGCATAAAAATTACAGATAGAGTGCCAAGGCGTGTAGTGGTGTGTAAAAGGCCCGTTGTGTTTGTGTCAAACCAGGAAGTCAAATGGAGTCCGGCATATTCTTCAATATCGATGCGGGTTTATGCGAAACAAATGTGAAAATAGAACGATAAATCAATATACATTGTGTTCAGATTTGTTTCCGAGAAAACGGGTAAAACGCATCTCCGGCAACCGGAGACCCTGGAGCTTCCGGGGCCTAAGCGGCCCCTGGACCCTCGCCTGTCAGGCTGTGACGATCGCTCATTTTAGCTTTGTGTAAATGAATCGCTATCATATTGGCGCTAATGTTCCATCATGTAAAGGTCATCGTTTTTTTATGTGTTCTTTTTATGTGATAAATATAACTAAACAGTCAAATGGATTCAGGCATGAAGTATGATTTTTTCAATATCGATGAGTGCTTATAAATGCGAAACATACGTGAAAATAGAACCATAAATCTGCATACATTACGTTCGAATTTATTTCTGGGAAAACTCTTAGAAAACTCTGGAGATCTGGAACTTCGAAGCTTCCGGGGCCTAAACGGCTCGTGGACCCTCGCCTGTTGGGCTGTGAGGATTTCCTTGTTTTATCTGTGTGTGAATGAATCGTATCTGTAGGCATATTGGTTTCCCTCCCAAGAACTCCTCTCCTCTCATCGTTTTGTATGTTTTAAATATAACTAGAACGTCAAATGGATGAAGGCATGATCTGCGATGTTTTCAATATCGATGCATGCTTATAATTGCGAGAAAAAAAATCTTGAAAATAGAATCATAAATGTGCATGCAGTATGATCAGTTTTATTTCCGGAAAAACGTTCAGAACGCATCTCCGGCAATCTAGGACCCCGGAGCTTCCGGGGCCTAGGCGGCCCCTGGACCCCCGCCTGTTGGGCTGTGATAGTGGTCCCCAACTTTCAATTACGTTCCGACACCACTGGGTTAGCCTACGAGGTATATAGGCCCAAAGCGTTATTATTGTGTTTTCAAGATGACAAGAGAATAAAATATAATACTGATATTTGACAAATGACGTGTTAGTTTAATTGTTGGAAATCGCGCAGAATGCATCTCAGGCCATCTAAGGTCCCAGAGCTGTATAATATAACCCTAAATCTGCATACATTTTGTTCAGATTTAATTCCGGGAAAACGCTTAGAACGCATCTCCGGCGATCTAGGACCCCGGAGCTTCCGGGGCCTAGGCGGCCCCTGGACCCTCGCCTAAAGTGCTATGATAATCGACCCCCCTTTGAAAAATCCTAGCGACGCCCATGGTGATGAATGCGAACACAGCGAGATTACTTGTATATTGAAATCATATCATAATTTTTATCTACCCGATCCATTTCCAAATACTAAAA
>JAVTVY010053679.1:0-27599 GCA_036873755.1 Hanleya hanleyi
CCAGGTGAAACGACTATAAAGCCAGACACCACTACCGTCATCCTTCATTCCACGTTCGACCACGGTGCTATGGACAAACAGCAGCTGCCTCTGAACACAGCGTCTCCCAAAACGCACAAAGCGCAAGTGGGCTTTGTGGTGATAGTGCTAACCCTGCTGAGTGTGTTGTACGGAGGTGTGTTTTACGACGTAGCCTATCTCAGCACTCTACTTAACCAACTTAGAACTCCAGCTGTGAGTGGCAGTCAAACCAGTCTACAGAACTTCTCTACACCAGTCACCTCCGTGATCGAAACGAGCCCAGTCATCACCACCACCAAACCACGTGTACAAGCCACATCGAGCTCCACACCAAGTATACAGTCAACACCTACATCAAGTACACCCACTACGTCTGAAAACCCACCGGATTTCACCCCTTACAGTGAACAGACAACGACGACCGACGTGGTACCCACCACCACTCCAGTTCACTCGTACCAAATTTACAAGAGCGGGTTACCACGACAGCGCATACAGCTCGAACCATGGACCCTCGGTGGCAGCATCCCTTCACTTGCGTCATCGCAGGACCGACGGGCTCCGCCAAAACGCACTTCGTCAGGAAGCTCCTTCAACACACCGACAGCATGATCACCCCACCCATTGCCCGAGTCGTGTGGTGTTATGGAGAATGGCAGGCAGCGTATGCAGCAATGCCCCATATCACGTTCGTGGAAGGCCTACCTAACCTGACCGATTTGGAACCCGACACCTTGGTGGTTCTGGATGATCTCATGGCGGAGGCGGATGCGCGGGCCACCCAACTCTTTACCAAAGGCAGCCATCATCGACGGCTCAGCATCATCTACATTGTGCAGAATCTGTTCAGTAAAAACAAAGAACATCGGAACATCGGCTTAAATGCCCACTACCTGGTGGTCTTCAAAAACCCGAGAGATACCACTCAACTGCTGCACCTGGCGAGACAGATGTATCCCGGCCGCAAACCGTTTGCGTTGGAAGCCTTTAAAGATGCGACAACCCCTCAGCACGGGTATATGCTCTTCGACCTCAAGCAAGCCACCCCCGATCACCTTCGACTACGGACCGGAATCTTTCCCGGAGAGATCCACCACGTTTAAATGCAAACATAATGTAAACCCACCCACAATGGCTCCCCCAGCTGTGGTGTGTGTGTTTGATGATGGGGAAAATAAAAAGAATTAATACCACATCATGGTTGACTTTGTCTCTGATCGATATTCAGGAGGTAGCCCGCAAAAGGATAAAAAGAGCAGAGTTGTGGGTTCTAGCATTAGTTGTACATGATGTCTGCGCGAGTACGGAAGCACGCCCCGACGCTCCGCGTATTGAAGACGGCCCCACCCGAGTTGGTCCGAACCATTGTATGCGGTGCGGATCCTGACCTTGTACGCTGTCTGTGCGAGATCGGGTACAACCTGTTAAAAGGCAACGTACCACTGACTCCGGCTCAGAAGTCCAAGTTGACCAAGCATAAGACAGGTCTCCGACCCCTAGTCCAGAAGCGAGTCTCTCAAACACAAAAGAAAAAGGTGTTACAGAAAGGCGGCTTTCTCGGGGCCATCTTAGCACCGTTGGCCGCTTCCGTGTTGGGTCCGGTATTGGGTGGACTCTTCGGCCGACAATGAACCACACGAAAAAAATGGTCCTCGTCGAACCACGGCTCCTTCAAAACCTTCAATCGCCCTACCCTGTCCAACCTACGGTGAAGGCCATAAACACCCTCGATGAAGAGATGCAACAGATCTTACAAAGACCGGGATTAAGCGACAGTGAGAAAGTACAACGGTACAATGAGACGCTTCAACGGTACATGACGTTCATGGACCAATACAAAACCCTCTCTACGGCAGCACCACCACCACCACCACCACGCGACATACCGCCGACCTCAGCACCGCTCCAACAGCCGCCATTACCAGGGGTACCACCCACAGCCCCACAGTGGGTGGAAGACGAAGTCCTGGAGAGTGTGCCTGCATCGTTCAAGAAACAAGCTGGCCTGGTATTACAACGGATGAAACAAAATCCTAACATGACTTGGAATGATAGAGGTGAACTACTGGTACAGAATCAGGTGGTCCCTGGTACTCACATGACGGATTTAGTGAATGACCTGATGCGTCAACGCAGGTCGCACACGAATCCTCGAGGATGGGAGGTCTTCGCTCAGGGCTTGAAAGACATGCATGTACCACAGGAATTGGTGGGGAACCCCCAGCGCTGGGCCTAGATGCAGCGGACCCAGCAATCGCCGAGTGGCCCACTACCTTCTTGGGAGGCCGAGTGGGAACCGGAGTCACCCCCACAACACCACCACAACGGGCACCTTCTTTTCACGCCTTTAAAAAAACACCCTTGATCAAGACACCCCACATCTCCAGAGCCGTGACACGTAGCAAGTCACCGCGACGAACACGACGCCGGACACACCAGCCCAAGGCCTGGAAGACCTATTAAAACCAACAGCAGCAGCAGGACAGCTCAGTTGCCATGTTTTACCTCACCCTACCCAGTAACAATTCGTTGGGTGTGTTTCCTGACAACACCTTGGCCAAGTACGTGACCCAATTACCGCAACCGTTGCATTTACCTGGACGATGGGAATGTGGCCTCGTGGATATCCAATACCCTTACTCGTGGTACAACGTGCGAGCCAATGAAGTGTGGTACGAGGTGACCTACGAAGGCAAAAACACCCGACTCACCCTCCCCGAAGGCCAATACGATATCCCCAAGGAGTTCATGCAGGGGCTGACAAGACTGTTGCATTATAAGGCTCTACGCGAGGTCACGAATACTTCAACACCCGTCAAATCCTTTCCTTTCAAGAATCACGTGGACGTCGATTACAACGCACACAACGACAAGGCACAGATCCTCCTCACCGCCAACGTGAGTGTCGTAAAAAGTCCTATCCTACAGCAAATGCTGGGTCTCGCTCACCCGACCTACACGGGTCCATCCGAGGACCATGGCCAGATCCCGATGGATATGAAGTCGGGTATGTACGGACTCTACGTCTACTCGGACGTGGTCGACAACCACATCGTGGGCGATATCAACACACCTCTGTTACGGGTGGTCCCCATTAAAAAGACGTATGGAGATCAAATCACCCACAGTTTCACCCACATGCTCTACCTACCCGTACGACAAACCGACATCACCCTATCAAGGTGGATATAAGAGATGACACGGGACGACCGGTGGCATTCGAACGAGGAAAAGTGGTGCTGACACTTCATTTTCGACAAGCACGTGCTCCCCACTTTGTATAATGAAGGTGCCTTACGAGTGCGATGCACGCAGCTATATGGACTATTATGCCCAACTGGCCGGAGGTGGCCTTCCGGTATTTGCAGGTGCACGCATGCAACGAGGACATGGGCTGGGCAACATACTCGAGAGTATCGTCAAAACGTTCCTGCCCTTGGTGACGTGTGGAGTGAAAGCGATCGGCAAACAAGCGGTCGGAAGTGGACTGCAAGTCGCCGGTGAGATCTTGGGGGGTACGGCACCCAAACAAGCCTTGAAACGGCGGGCCAAAGAAGCGGGAGGCGTCTTGGTGGCCAAAGCACAACGCAGCGTAGGGAATAGAAGACTTGCACCACCGAGACCACGCACCAGTCGACGTCCGACCCAGCGACGACGCACATCGAAGACCCAGGATATCTTTTCTTAAAACATGTCGTTGATCCACGCAGAGTCCTGCCCCTCCACCAACAGTGAATTTGATTTGTGGACCGTCCCGCCCACACAGACCAGTGCCGAACAAGGATTATGGCTGGAGCATCTCCCGCTCTCCAGCATCAACGAAACAGGGCCCATCGAGTTCACCATCAGTAATGCGGATACGGCCTATGTGGATTTAGCCCATACGTACTTGCATGTGAAAGCCAAGGTCGTCAATGGGGGTGGCTCCAGAATCGTCCAAGCTGCAACGGTGGGCCCGACGAATCTCTGGCTGCACTCGATGTTTCAACAGGTGGATATTTTTATCAGCGACAAACTCATCAGTGACTCGACCAACACGTACCCCTATCGAGCCTACATCGAGACACTGTTATCGTATGGACGAGAGGCTAAAGAATCTCAGCTGACAGCCGCGTTATTCTACCAAGACACAGCCGCGCACATGGACACGGTGGACAATGAAGGATATAACAAACGGAAGGCTTTCACCGCGAACGGCGCCTCGGTGGATCTCATGGGTCGACTGCACGCAGACCTCTTCATGCAAGACCGGTACCTCTTGAACAAGATCCCCATCAAAATCCGACTGATACGGGCGCCTCCGACCTCCGCCTTGATGGCCACTAACGTAGAGGGGCATGCAGCTGACTATAAGATTGTCATCCAAGACGCAGTCCTGTATGTCCGAAAAGTGAAACCGAATCCAGCCGTTCAATTGGGACACATGAAAGCCTTGGAAACAAAACCAGCCCAGTACCCTATCCGACGTGTACAAACCAAAGTGTTCTCCGTGCCTGCTGGAAATATGAGCGCCAACAAAGAAACCTGTTCCTGGGGGAACTACCCAAACGATTGATCGTGGCCTGTGTGGAAAATACTAGTTTCAGCGGAGCCTACCCAGAGAACCCGTTTGACTTTCAACATTTCGGCATCACTTTTGTGGCCCTGCATGTGGACGGACAACAGGTCCCAGCCACGGCCTTAACACCGAACTTTGGGCGCGGGAATTTCATTCGAGCCTATCAGAGCCTGTTTACAGCCACCGGACAAATCAACCAGGACGAAGGGAATATGATCAGTCGGGAGGACTACGCAAACGGATACACGTTGTTCTGTTTCGATCTGACCCCCACCTTAGAGAACGAACATCAGCTGGCCCTAGCCAAGCAAGGCAATTTACGGTTGGAAATCCACTTTGCACGAGCCCTCGGGACCACCGTCAATGTGATCTGCTACGCCGAGTTTGACAACATCATTCAAGTGGACAAGGCGCGCAACGTCCTGTGTGACTTTTCCACCTAACATGGATACAGACCAGATAACCACCGTGCTGGAGAATGACCCAGGGACACGTATGGTCTTTCAAGGGGTGTTCGGCCGAGATGTGTTCCCATTAGACCGTATGTATCCTGCTGCTTACGTTCTCAACACGGACCCGATGGATCGGCCCGGTGAACATTGGGTGGGCGTGTACTTGACAGAACAGCAGGGCGAATACTTTGACCCGTACGGCCTGCCACCCCTCCATCCCGATTTAACAGATTTCATGGATCAAGGCACAGAGACGTGGTGTTGGAACAGTCAAACGTTGCAAAGCCTGACCAGTAGCGTGTGCGGACAATATTGTTTGTTTTACCTGTACCATCGATGTCGGGGAAGAACCTTATCTACCATCGTACAGATGTTTGACGAGTACCCCAAGGCCGAGGACCGCGATGTACTCGTATATGACTGGGCCGCCCATCATTTCAATGTACAAGCCCCGTTCTGGGCTTAAGTTCTTTCACGAAAATCCCCCTGTTCTGGGCTCTTAAGTTCTATCGATTTCAATGTACAAGCCCCCTGTTCTGGGCTTCAGTTTTCACGTGGTTGTTCTCACGTTGTTGTTGTTCAGTGAATAAAAAAACAAAATGAGATCTCACCAAAAAAAACCTGTCTTGTGTGTTTTCTATATGAGCATGAAACAAGCGGCCATGAAGGCTATGACAGACATGTGGGGATTCGGTCAAACTGGCCTTGAACACCGTGGAGAAAGTAGCCAATCAGTGGCCTAGGATGGGGCCAAATGTAACCCATCAATGTCCAGAAAACAATGCAAGAACACTGCAGTAAAATAGAGAGCCACTGAAATCAGCCCACAGACCGAGTACATGTTTTGGTCTAGGTTAAGAGCGGGCATTGCAGCACAAAAATTTTGACGAGGCGTTACAAGTTACAAGAGCAACAGGTGGAGTGAAAACACTATAGAGGTTTGAGGTGCGGAAAGACATGACCGAATCCCCACATGTCACCACGAAGACGGCGAGTGAAGACTCGTACAACACCTATAGATTAAGTTTATTACTATAAGTTCTATGGTTTCATGTATTTTTTCGTGCCAATACGGTTCTGGGGAAAACTGAGGGTTCCCCACTGGCCATTTAACATGGGCATAGTGCTGGCGATATTGTGGGGGACCCTGTGCATTCCATGGGTGCTTCGGGAGGACAGATAAAGGCTATCTATTGGCCCGGAGAGGGCCGAGCCTTGCCGGAAGGGGGACCTTTGACCTTTTGACCTGAATGTGACCTTTGACCTTTTGACCCGCGCACTTCCGGTGATGCCGCGCAGGCGTGCGGCCGGATAACGCGCGCGCGCTGCGGCCGGGCCGGGCCGGGCCGGGAAGGGTTGATAGGAGTTTTCCCCTATTGTAGGGGTAAAGTCCGTGTTCCGCTTTTTATATATTTTTTTTTCTGTGAAAACATGCACCCACCCTACCTCTCTCAGCAGGCCCCGATAAGCCCGGGGGACCGATATTCGCCCTTTGGGATAGGTTTGATAGGGGTTTTCCCCTATGTTAGGGGTAAAGTCCGTGTTCCGCTTTTTATAGTTTCGGGACAAATCCTAAATTTACATACACCCACTCCCCCACCCTTCCTCTCTCAGCAGGCCCCGATAAGCCCGGGGACCGATATTAGCCCTTTGGGATAGGGTTGATAGGAGTATTTTCTACGGTAAAGTCCGTGTTCCGCTTTTTATATCTGAATAAATTTTACATGCACCCACCCTGCCTCTAGAGGGCAGCACCATCGATGCCAAAGGGGAATCTCCTTTTTGTTTGTTTATTTTTTGCGGAGATATACTGGACAATAAACGCTCGACCCTCGGGCCGCACGGATGCTAGACTCGTCCTAATAAAATCGTCCAACACCTATAGATTATATTATATATAAGTCTTCCTTCCCATGGTTTCATGGAAAACCCCTGACCTTGAACTATTGTGATCACGTGATCTCCACGTGATGGAAAAAACCCCAGAATCAAGTCAGTACATGCATTCCATACAGTCAGACATACCCAGGTCACGCCCGATTCACGCAGACCGGAAGTGATGTCATACACCTGCGCACTCCCCATGATGGAAAAACCCAGAACCAAGTCAGTACATACATACAGTCAGACGAGGTCAAAATACTCGCTTCTGATTGGCTGTCAAAGGTCACGATATGCAAATTTTTGTGGTCAAAGGTCATTAAGCTATTTAATACTCTTTCTATACTCGCAGACCGGAAGTGACGTCATACACCTGCGCACTCCCCGTGATGGAAAACCCCCAGAACCAAGTCAGTACATGCATACAGTCAGACGAGGTCAAAATACTCGCTTCTGATTGGCTGTTAAAGGTCACAATTGGAACTCTTCTGTGTTCGGAGGTAGTTTTTCTCCCCAATATGCAAAGTTTTGAGGTCAAAGGTCAATGAGCGTCAATATCCACAACAGGTCAGTACATGCATTCCTATCATTCAATATGACCTTGAACTGTCACGTGACCTCCCCGTGATAGAAGAAACCCAGAACCAAGTCAGTACATCCCATACAGTCATACCCAGTTCACGCCCTATTCACGCAGACCGGAAGTGACGTCATACACCTGCGCACTCCCCGTGATGGAAAAAACCCAGACACAAGTCAATACATGCATTCCATACAGTCAGACATACCCTCAGCCCTCTATATACTTGGGACTACTTTCTGTCCGCGGAGGTAGACCGCATCACCGCCAAACCGCATCACCGCGGAGGAATCACCTAATTGTCCTTTCGACCTCGGCCAAAACACTTTTAGTCGGTAGGGGTGCAAGGTTGGTCAAAGGTCAATAAGGCCTTATCTCCTCGCTGTATTCTCAAGTGCACTCATTGACCTTTGACCGATATATAGCGCGAAAGAAGGTGGTATTCGAAGCGGAAGGGGCAAAAAGTAATGGCATCGCAGTTTTATGTCTTGGTAAACCACGAATTGATTACAGGCTTCGATTGAAACTGGCTCCTACCGTACCAAGGCGGCGACTATCATATCTAAGCTACCGCGTCGAACCCAAATAACATAGCGGGGAACTTAATATTCAGATCTAGAATATAGCATGTACAAATCAGAAGGTGTCGGGGTTTAATATGTTTTTTTAGTTATTCAATTCGACAAATATTATTGCAAAATTTGCATGATGCTATTATCATCCTACCAGGTTATGCAGTGTTTCTTCTCCGCTGTTTCACCCTATTCAGTGTCAAGCTATATTTTCTCTTCCTGACAGCGCGTGTTCCTGGAATAAGAAATGGTCATTTTGCAGGACTTATTCTCTCGAAAATACATGGTAGAAGATATTTTCTACATGACAGTGGGATACCAGTAACTCACATGGAACTAGAAATATAGAGCAAGTGATACACACCCAGAAACTGGAATCTTCTGGAATGCATCTCACAGAACTCACTCTCAGAAAGCGATCATTCCACAACATATGGTCCCATACAGCCTGTCATCTCACGTATGATTATTTAATATATATACATCACGTTTATGGTCTCATTGGTTGGTCATTCACATAAAAACATTCACCGAAAGGCGACGAAGCAGTGTTCTCGAAAGTGACTGTTCCTCTTGACATCGACGTTACAATCGCCTACATTCATAGTGTGACCCTCCCTGCAAACGGGTTACATTCGCCAAATATTTAAACCCATGAATGAACGTTTAATCACATAGGCCACTATTGAACAACGTTCTGCATATGATTACACCATCGATATATTTCATATGCCTGAAAACTAAAGCTCTCGGTGATCTCAGTTTCTTTAAATCACTATTTTTCTGTCCAATTTGGCACGTTTGATTCGCTCTGGCAAATGTAGTGCCCGAGTTGTACACGTTCTCTTGGTCATATGCATTATGAAATACATTGTATGAAAGTGTATCCCGAATCTATGTTGGTATATGGGCCTTCAACGCAAAATATCTGGCAAGATTATCGCCCGTAATAATCATAATACACGCGATCATTTCTCACCTTGGTCACCGGTAGCTGACATTTTCCTCTCAACATCGTAGTTACATCCATCCCAGAATGCACTTTCCTCTCTCAGAGGGATGTTTCCCCTCCCACCGTGGGGAACCACACGGGTGGGCTCCCTATTCCTTTTCACACCCTGGAATGATCTACTAAATTGGTACGTTCCCTCTCAGACCCTCTGATCCAAGTATTAACTGCACGAGACAGGATAACAGAAGTAATATCCTGCGATATATTGCCAGCTTATCCGACAGCAAATAACACGTTTTGCTCTTAGGAGTTGGACGGAGGTTTTCCAGGTATAAAATAATTACTATATATGTAGGTCGGCGCGTTATAAATATAGCTCACAATCAATGGTCCAGTTCAAGGTCATAAAGAGAACTGGATGTCGATAAAGGTATTGAACATTACCGTCGCCAAGCGAAGTAAAACCTTATACAGCAGCATGATCAAGCAAATGTACGAGATAAATTCTACAACTTTGCTACAGGATTTCAAGACACGCTTTCGATACCGCAGATCGGGTGAAGTTGGCCACCAGGACGGTTGGAACATTTCTTCGAGATGATATACACAGACAATTATCATTGAATGTTCGATATATAGAATAGTCTCTTATTGTGTATATATTCCGTTTGATTGTAGTAGAGTCATATCAAAATGCTTCTTGTCCCATGCATGGAGGATCCATGCATCCCTAACATGCTTGGCATGCAAATGTACATAAAGTATTTGTGTATTTTCATTTATTTATTTTTTGTTGTTGTGGACTTCTTTTTGCTGTAACATGCTTTTGTGCATTATTATTTAAGTAGATATTCTTGCATGTCAAACAGGTTACAGTGAGATTATCCACAGGACCTTCGGAACACATACAATAAGACTCTTTCCCATTAAGACATGAATAATGGCTATCTGAATTTCTAATCAATTTCTCCTGAAGTCTGTTCTTATTAGCCAAAGAGCCATTCGAACAAACGCTGCAGAAATGCTCATCTGAACTCGCCCCATGCCCTGGACACTTCACGAGATTGTTTAAAATACATTCATACCCATTGCACTTTCAAGTAGACTTAATACAGGTCTATGGTAAAAGTATAAGGCAAGTTATAGAATAACGAAAACTAAGAGGTTTTGCTTTGAAAATTCATTTCATTTATTCTCTCACGCCCGCATACGTCACAGATTTGTCACATATACACATGTGCAAAAAAAAACAAGGAATGAGCAAATGACATAAATCGAAAAATTACAAATACCTCGGTTATCAAGGTAAAATACAAAAACATTGAATTTAAACATTCGCACATAAAACTGAAATCACTTCTGAAAACAAATATACGGTATAACAATACCAATAAAACGACAAAGCTGTTGTAACTCCACCAGGAAGTTAGCTGGATTTATCTCCAATGCAGCCCCTGCGAATCGATAGACTAATTCATAACTTATTGTCAGTTTACAAGTTTGAAATTCGTGAAGATATATAAAATATTTTCATATGCAGCAGGTGATGGCGAGTGCACATGTATGCAGACAGTTCGCTCATCTGGCAGGTCCATCCGTTAGAGTTCAGGGATTTGATATTCCAACAAAGACTTTAAAGCGTGCAGAGGAAAAATGTTCAAATGCATAGACAATATTTTACTCGTGATCTAGTGTAGATACATACAAATATTCATTAAAGATATTGCGGTTAACCTTGCGGCGATCTTTTTGGCGCAATGACCTAATGACAAGCTGGTGTACGGGGTCACGTCGCCAGTTCCGATCAGTGTCAGTTCCGACCCACTTCACAAAGCATTCTTACCGTCAGTGGCAACCAAGATACGCGAAATATTAAAACATTTGGTGCATTCGAACAAGTTGATCACCCTTCCAATCATGGTAAAATTATATTATGTATCCATTGGTTTTCTTAGGATACAGCTTCACAGGCCCACTCCATACACACGAATACATCAGTCTAAGTACAAACACCATGCCGTCGAGAAAAAAAACAGTGTCTTCTGCTGGCGCTTCCCATCAAAAGAGTCGACGTTTTGTTTTTCACATAATTATCATATTGTACTACGCATGCCTTATAAATGTATTCACTCCAGCACTCGAAAGGCTTCTGTGCCCGCCCAGATGTTGACAACTGAGGGAGCCAGTTCCGAACCACCATCGAGCTGACCGAGCTGGGTCGAAAATATCTTGCAATGTAGCGTTCACTACGTCAGTTCATAACTAGAGTGCCGATTCGTATTGCTTGCTTTAATCTGCTATTCAGAGATAAAATAAATAAAACTACCAGCGATTTAACTTTTTTCCAGCGAGTATAAGCTCATAAGTCATCGGAGATATTTCAGTGTCCAATCTATCTTGTCAATATGATCACCTTGGCCAGTCACTAACACCCCTCAACCCGCATTCTTTAACGCCAAATGTACCCTTTGAGATGAAGACCTGCAAAACGAAATATCCAACTAGGACCCTATTCTGGGGGTAACGTTTTCATCGTGACGAAAACATTTGTATATATCTGGGCCAAAGGTCAATTATGCCAAAACGAGGCTGGATCGGAACTGGCGACAGTGGGTCGAAACTGACCCCACTCATTAAGAAATGTAATCTTATATTCCCTACAGTTCATCACCAGTTACTTAGTTAATCAATTATATAGACAATTGTAACACGATCCCGATAATTTTGCCAATCAAACCCCTTGAAACAAATGAATATTTCACAATGGTGGGTCGGAACTGGTGACGTGACTGTACCTAATATTGACATCTCGACAGGCAACAAAAATACAAAGTAGTTCAAAATACATTTTATACGCAATTTTAGCACTACAGAATTGAATGGCGTGGCGTGATTTTACGTTACAGAAGTTCATCATGGTATAAAACATAAACTTTCAATGAGCAAAATGACCCTCTGTTTGCCTGAAAGCAAATATCAACATTGTTCCAACAGGCGTCTTAACCGATATATACTCAATCTGTGCTTCAGGGGGCTCTCCTTCAAGAATGTTTCGTTCATTCTCTTAGAGGCAACTGAAGTAACAGCGGCTCTAAACAAAGGATCAGCTGTTCTATCGATTACAGTGCCGTGATGGCCACCCGCGCAACTGGGGGATTTTTAACCTAGGCCAAAATCTTCTCTCATACTTGAGATAAATTTCTACAACTTGGCGAAGTAAAAGATAGTACATCCGTTCAAATTATGTGTTAAAATCAGAGCTGAACTAGCCTTTTTCGAAGTTTTTTTCATTTACTTCTGTGTTAAACTAAGACTTTTCAGAGGGAGGAAAATCCCCCAGTGACGTCATTGTATCATAGAGAATTACAAGAGTATTCGATATGCAGTTATTTACAGAACTCGACATACACTGGATCACACTGGTGCACTTTACCGTTGTTAATTGGCTAATTAGGTTGATTGGGCGGTGGGGAATAATGGACCACAGACTACTCCCCCCCCCCAAAACCCCTGAAAATCAACCTTATTAAATAATTACCAACAGAAACGAACTCCTGTGTACCAGATATTCCTACTCACTACATCATGGGCCATACAGAACAGTGAATAATATAGAACGTGCCTTCTCTGAAAATATACCATGTCCCTAATCAAAATATACACAGTTCTGCAGGGTATGGAAACGTTGATTAAAATTAGATACCTACCAATAAACCCTTATCAATTTTAAACATGTTAGAATGTTGTGGCTGTCGTTGATTGGAGCTAATTAACTACCTAGTTTAGTGGCGATCAGAATTTTAATCTTTAGCCAAGTTAGCTTGGTAGGTATGCGGTTTCAAGTGAATATTATATGCGTTATTATACCTCTGAAGTCTTTCACAACAAAGAAGCATGCATGCATACATATAAAATGGTCGTTGCTAGACCGAACTTATAATCTATTTAACTGGCCATGTATGCATTTACTGACATACTGATCATGCAGGTCTTTTATCTATTCGAGTACTCTGTATAGCTGTTTTTGTTTTTCGTGGTCATAGCGATGAGAAATTTAGGCTGAACTGACTAAGGGTCAAGCTCGGGTAATTCAGTGTAGACTAAGAATACACCATCGTTGTACCATGACGACCTTAAATATACTGAACTCGCACAACAAGCCACGTGTCTATAGGTAAAGCCTGTTTCTATTGGTAAGCGTGTTTCTATAGGTAACTATAGGTTTCTAACCACGCAAGCTAGGCAGGCAGACATTTTATACCGGTACCCTATTTGTTTTTGGTCCTGTAATAGTCTTCTTAACAGCGGAGTCCAACAATTTTGAGGGTATACCATATTGGTTTGTTGATTTTCTCGATGGTTCGAATCAGGGAGTGATGGACTCCTCACCACCTCCTGAACATGCATAATATTTCATAGTCTATATCATTCATACAATATATAAGGAAATCTATATACTTGCGCAAAAATTTAGTTATTTTGTCACAAATTAACAGCTGCCTGGCAATACAAAGGCACAGTGAGTAAACTATATTCACCGGGATAGTCACTTTTCACAGTCTGTTGCCTCTGATGAAAAAAAAAAATACAAATTATGCAATATTGCTCGTATGTCGTTATTCCATACAATGATCAAGGAGAGGGCTCACTCGTGAATATTCTTGGCAGGTAAAATCTGACGAAACCACATTTTTTGTAGTTTACGATTTTCACTGAGGTGCGTAGAAATGTCTGTTCAAGTGTCTGTAATCTCCCCCATGAATCAGCCCATGGAGAGATCAGCCCATACTGGAGGGATCACGCCATGTCACGTTTAGTTTTTGGCAGAACTGAAATTACACCGATGCACCTGGCAACGTTGCTTGTTTAGGAATAGGATGTCATCGCCCATGAGGTCACCGTGTACTGTAAGAATAGTTCATTGGGTTCCATCCCCTCAGCTTAAACTTCTTGCATTCCCACACAAAACATGGTTTACATTCTTCACTACTCCCGATTATTTTCACATTGCCCATGTGGAAAACTGGGGGGTGCTTTGATCTATTTCGTGTTCATATCTGGTAGTGAGGTAGTTAGCGGTGGCGGTCATCTGTCTCAACATCCCCAATAAACTAGTGAGGTGGTACCTGAAAGCTGCGGGGGTCGGTCGAGATTCGCTGGAACAGCCGCACTCCGAATGATCGTCCGTACCCTCCTCTTGAGCCCCGTCATCGGCATGTTCAATCGAACCCCCTCTTACTAGTTCGTGTTTGATAGCATGTAACATCGTATAGAAACTATACAAATTCGCCTGTTTACTCCCGGCGACAGGTAGAAGAGACAACTGGTTATTATTTTCCACAGGAATACTGGGGCTGGTTCCGTTTAAATTCACAGAAACGTCCATATCTCGTAGTCGGCTGGGAATCATTACTGTTTGATCCATAACGTTAACCGCTTGCACAAATTTGTTCAGTGCCGATATAATTGATTGCTGACTGCTCAATTTCGATTCCAGTAACATCGACGACATATTACCCACACCGTAATCACTCCCCATGTCTCTAATATTTTGAAAGAAAATTCACTAAATGAATTCTGACGAAGGTCTAGTCATCTCCACATTGTCCAACATGTGAATATACCTCAAGGTTTAACGCCCGCATAAATAAGTAGCTTGGACGACCTCGATATATTTCCTGATTATTCCATTTTATGATGACGGGGACCGGAGGTGGCATTGCTTATTCAGTTATCATAGCTCTAAGAAATATGTCAAGCCAATACTTTTATAACGGCTGGCAATTTGTGTTTACAAGATATAGCCCACAGAAATATGAAACGATACCTCGAAACAACATAGTATGGTAGTTTTGAAGACCGGTACACGAATTAGGCCGTAGTCATACACCTTTGTAAAATGGGCTAGCCCCAGCTGACACAATCGTACTATGGTGTACTGGAGATCGCTGATTGGTCGGAAGACAGTCATTTCTATCGCGTGTGATTCGGTGGAATACTTCGTGGCAGTTCGCAACCTCCCCACAGCGCATGCTCCATTTCGCAGGCTCCAATAACATCCCTGCCTCCAATAGCGGAAGTTGACCTTTACTACGTTGCTATGACGTATAGGGGAAACCAACCAACGCACGGTTCAGTTTGAATCCGACCAAACGACTCCTTTAGTGTTGCACATGAGCGAACTACTTTTCATATGCTCTGTCCAGATAAACAGGGAAAATTATCTCCAGATAATTCTTTTTAACGCTAGGTCAACGGAGGTATTATGCAGACTTGAAAAGTAATCAAAATTTTCGTTAAACATCTATTTTACTATATATGATGTCACTTCCGGCGATGTGCGCGAAGGCCCCGAATCCGGTCCAAAAATCTGACTGGTGGCTGGGGTGTTATTAGACCCCCAGCGAGGTGGTTGGGCAGTTCGGTGCTTCATTCAATGAGCACACTTTGAGTTAACGTAACCTCGTTTAAGTTCATCCCTTACGCAATCATCAGGTACAATAGCCTTTTTGAGATAAAGTGACATTATGTTCGTACAAACATCGTATCTTCATTTTGTGAACAAGTTACGCTACGTTGCACCGATCGGTATGCTCTGGTTTTCAAAGGGATGAAGACGATTTTTCGACAATGAACATTATAAGATAGATGTAAACTTAAAATTTTCACAAATATATCTATAGTTCTACACATTTGCTTACAGAAAATAAAAATCGAATTGATTCAACAAACTTAGAACCATTCGCATGTGTCCGGTTACATATCAGATTTGACAGGGCTCGCGTTAACATAAAATTAAAATAAATCCCGAAGATTTTCTCACTGAATTTAAATTTTCCTAATTCCTTTCTAAATTATTGTCTATGAACCCCCCCTCCCCCCCTATTTCATGTTTCCTCAACATGTATTTCTATACCTGAACTATAAATTTTCCGAAACATCTGTGTATTAACCCCCCCGCAAATAGTAGGCCAAGCTGAGGCACGTTCAGTTTGTTCAGCACATTGGGTTTTTTTTTTCCTTCTATTTATTCGATCAATATGAGGCTCACGCGCGGTTTAGGCTCTACATTCTACATTGAGTCACATATTACTGGATAATTCGTGACTGGAAAACACGTATACTAGCATTCAAATATTCCAGTGATACTAAGCTCAATCCTAAACCACACTGTGTACGGTACAAAAATATCGTTTTTATGATTGGGCATCACAGTCTTGCTGAGAACAGCAGATATCCCCCGTTGTGTTGGTTCACGACTTCGAGAACGACATGCATGTCCTCTCGTAGATTTTTGCTAATATCATTTTTGTGTTCAGCATTTTCGACGGCGTCGCATATACGCTAGCTTTATAGCTATACACTTCTATTCTGTGGGCGGTGTTGCCTGGTACATTTTATTTATTTATTTATTTATTTAGAAGGACAACAGGCATACACGCAGTAACTGCCCTCCAAAACATTATTTACAATCAATAACACAATAAAACGGAACAATAAACAATATACATCTGACTACATATATATAGTTCACTATAAATTAGCTGAGATAATACTGATAATAAAGTTCAAAGATCATTGGTGTACAAGAAGCGCATTCTTAACAACGTTGATTGGGCTAAAGATATCAATATCTGTTGAGGGAGTTGGTTAAAACTAGCTAAAACTCTGGGAATCAAAGTGCTTTCGTATATTTGCTCTACATCTGCATGGAGGTAATAAAATAGTGTCCTTTGTCCAAGTTGTCGGACAGGTACGTACAATGGGAATTATTCTAAAAGAGACGAACAGTTATACTTGGAATTAAGAATATCATGTATAAAATTAAGATCGAAAATTCGTCGAGAAAGGAGTTTTAATTCAAAATACACACAAGCTTAATGGTAGGACACCCTCGTCCACATGGACTTAAAAGAGAAATATCGCGAAAAGACCTTGTTATCTTTAGATGAGTAAATGGCCCTAGGTCAGGGGCAATACAGAAGTACTGAAATAAAATACTTTCACTACAAGATTTTTTTTGAAGTGGCATGAAGTACAATATTATATTGTATACTCAGAAAAATGGGCACTGGATCTCATGATTCTCGAGTAACAGGGCCGTGAAGTAGTGCAATCGTGCAAAATAGTTGAATTTGAGGTCAATTTTTTTTTTATTGTTCTCTGTAAACAAATGAAGATAAACGATAACGAGAACCAGATATGGTCTACGACTACGTATTGGAACAGCGAGTATGATATATCAAGCTGGTTCTGGTTATCGTTTATCTTCATATGCTCAAAATTGGCGATTTTGCACGAATGCACTACATCACGGCCCTGTTATCAGACAATGAGACTCCGTGCCTTGAAACCGAGTGTACAATATAATATTGTACTTCATGCCAACTGAACAATTTCTTGTATATGCAATATTTTATTTTTGGCACTTCTACCGCACCTGTTCTGGGGTCATTTACCCATCTAAACAAACGTGGCCCTTTATTTTGTACACTCTCGCATTTTATTTTTTTATTTATTTAGAAGGACAACAGGCATACACGCAATAACTGCCCTTCGATCCTGTCCGAATGACGTGAATATTGAGGGGACAAACCGAGGAGCAATACTTCAGTCTACTTCTAACTAAAGAAATATATAGGGATTTGAACTATTTTTGATTTTTAAATGAAATACACGACCTCTTAATGAGTCCAAGTATTCTGGGATTTTCTATGTGAAGGAAAATTCGCCCGTGTAGAACAGGATTTACTACATACATCATCAAATATGTTTGCTAAAACTTGGCAATGTTTGATGTGATTGTTACACCAAGGTCTTTAATCTGATAACATATTTCAAGATTTTGGCGTCACATAATGAGTATACTGACTGACCAAGGGTGCCCTTTTGTGATATATGTATTAATCGACATTTGATTGGGTTAAGCGCCATATATTGCTCCAAGTAGACAAATTGTTCAGATCAAAAAAAAACCGAAATCAGAAGAGTGAAGCTACATTATGAAGTTGAGTGACAACAGTCAGGCGATTTTAAACCCATGAAATTGCAAGAAATCAATCCCCATATCCACTGTCTCGATTCTCTAGTTATTTAGTATGAGAAAAGGTTATATGGAGGCTCCCGATTTAAGGCTTATCACATAGGAACCGGGTATTCAAACTGCCAGATCAACCCGATAGCTAAGTGTGCAATCATCATTGTTAACAGTAGCACAATTTGACACAGACCATTCCTCGCCCCAAGAAAAACCGGCGAATGATTAGTAGAAACAAATAGATGAAAAATCTGCTATGTCAGTTATTCATGCGTAATTAAATAATTCAAAGAATACTTGCATTTTGCACATCCACCATTTGAATTTCATTTCTTGTTTTTATTATATTCTTAATACATTGCTACGGAAACTATACCCGAAGAAAGAATGTGGCTTGGTTTAGTGATAAATTTCGTATGGAAGAATCTCTTCCATTGGCATAAAATGATATATTTATCTTGTATGCTCAGTGTAAGTGACTGCATCTTGAAACGAAAACATGATCAACTGATTAATATTATAAACACAGGAGTATCGATGATGAATCCGTGACATTATCCCTGTCGTAATATGTAGAGTCCACGATGGATGGAGGAAAAAAGTCAATTGTTCCGATAAAATGAAGAGTGTATTCTGATAAATGAAAACACATTTACATCATGGCTACCGACCCCCGGGCTCATGCCCAGTCCTCTTAATTATTACAGTCTATTACATCATATTGCAATATGGTCAAAGGGGGATAATTATCAGGATACCACATTTCCCCCTCTCATTAAGGACCAAACCTTTATACCAACTGTAACAATAATATCGACAATACATTAACGAGGAACGAAACCATTCAGCCAAGTAGGCTGTGTTCGAGTTCTATAGTACTTCTGCGCAAAGGAGCATTCTCATGAAGAATGGGTTCCATAGGAACTGCGGGTTCCGTTGGTTCATTCCAACGCAAATCACAACAAGAGCCCAAAGGGCTTCAATATACGCCCGTATATCTGGAATTACATTGGTCCAAATTTCAAGGTTGTTTAATCGCCTTGATTCCAATTGGTAGCTAGCAATCCGGAAAAAGGTCTACAATTTTGTGCTTCTGAGAATGTAACATATCACATCTAAAATTGAATGATAAACTAAAATGAGCTTAACTCTTGGAAACTAGGTGACCTTGGAGCAAGAACCGAGAGCTCACATATCCCACAATGAAATCGACAATAGTCAAACACAAGAAAATAGTACTTTTCCTGCAAATGGATTTCTTTCAGACGAGAGAATTTTTCATGAAGGAAGAAGAAACTGATGAAGTAAACCTTTGTTCTTGAGTTGATAAACGGGTATGAAGTTCATAAAAGACCCCTCTCCACGTTAAACTAGTAAATGTATGGTTACTATTTCACAACAGTTTAACTAAATGTAGCTGTTTCAAACATGGGAGACAACTCCACAGGACAAATGCCATATACATGTAGGGGAGAGAACTCTGAATATTCCAACCTAACACATATAGTCAGCTAAACTTGATTCAATTCTGGGGGACTGTGACCTTGACATTTGACAAATTGATGTATGTCTCCTCTTCGCCATGCGAGTAAGGTATCTGATACCATTCCATACCTTGAAACTAGAGATATCGCATGGCTGAATGGACAGAACGCAACATCGCATTACATGACCTCGTCTTCGACAGGCATATGAAAATGTGACTTAATGATTTCGTGATTTTGGGGTCACAGTGACCTTGACCTTTGACCTTGACCTAAACTTTGGTGCATGACACATCGTCTTCCGTCAATGTATCAATGGACACAAAAAAATCACGATTTCATGATTTTGGAGGTCACCGTGACCTTGATATTCGGCCTTGACCTACATTTTGGTACGTGACACATCATGTCCCCGTAATGTATCTACTGACACAAAAAAAAAGTACTTTTCAAAGATTTCTTGATTCTGGAGTCACAGTGACCTTGACCTAAATTTTGATACATGACAAACCATCTCCCCGTAATTTCTCAATGGACACAAAAAATCAAGATTTTTAACAATTTCACGATTTTGGGGTCACAGTGACCTTGACATTTGACCTTGACCTACATTTTAATATTGAGTCCCCCTAATGTATCTACTGACACAAAAAATGCTATTTTTAATAATTTCCTGATTTTTGGGTCACAATGACCTTTGACCTTCGACCTTGACCTATATTTTGATATGCAACACTTCATTTCCCCCTATTGAATCCACTCACAAAAAATTAGAAATTTATGATTTCCTGATTTTTCATTCACACTGACCTTTGACCTCTGACCTTGACCTACATTTGGCATGCAACACATCGTTTCCCCCTAGGGCATCCACTCGCCAAAAATTAGAACTGTAGATGGAAAACTATCAATGATCAATGATTTCCTGATTTTTAGGCAACAGTGACCTTTGACATCTGACCTCGACCTGAATTTCGGTACGCGACACATCGTCTCCACCTGATGTATCCATTCACAAAAAATTGCAACTGTGGATAGAAAACATCCAGAGATATAGACCGGACACGAACACTTCACTGATTTCCTGTTTTTCAGGCCAGTGACCTTTGACCTCTGACCGCGACCTTCATTTTTGTACGCGACACATCGTCTCTCCGTAGGGTATCCACTCACCAAAAATTGGAACTGTAAATAGAAAACTGTTCCAGATATAGACCGGACACGGGGGACGGACAGACGGACGGACGGACGGACGGATGGACGGACAGACGGACGGAAACCGCCATCACATAATACGTCCGCCTTTTGGCGGGCGTATAAAAACCAAACTGATGTTCATTTAACTGATGAATACCCGGCGGACTAGCTTTAGCCAGCTTACTAACATTCCAAGTTCGCCCATCAGTAGTTACAAAAGAGCTAACTCCTATCTTTTTAGAGATTTGTAACGGCTTTGAGAACTTACTTTCGCCTTTCTTGACGATACCAGGTTTCTTTACACGCACCCAATCACCTACATTTAAGTCGGAATTCTTACTACCGCGTTTTGCGTCCGTATATGCCTTGTATTTAGCCTGTTTCTCGAGGACTCTCCCTCGCACATCAGGTTTTTCGTCCTCGGAATACTGTAGAGGTCGACCGACCAAATCAAGTTTTGTGCGCATTTTTCGCCCATGGAGTAATACAGACGGTGCTACTCCAGTAGTAGCATGCGGAGTAGCCCTGAAAATTGCTAGGTAATTTTGTACACATAATTTCCATGGTTTACCGGTATTGATCGCATTTTGTACAGTATGACCTAAGTTAGCGTTAAAACGCTCAACTGCGCCATTTGTCTGGGGGTAATAGACGGAAGAATGGGCTATGCGAATACCTCGCTCAGAACAGAACTCTTTGAATTCTTCCGATTCGAACTGTGCTCCATGATCAGTTACAATTTCTTCAGGAAAACCTTCCCGGCTAAACACCGACTTCAAGAATGCTACGACATTCTGGGCAGTAACTGTTGAAGTGAAACTGACCTCTGGCCATTTACTGTAGTAATCATGGAGGACAATTGCAAATTTACATTCTTGTCTGGCACAGGCAAATGGCCCCACGATATCCAACGATAGTTTGCACCACGGCCCATCAGGCAGTGGAACAGGTTTCAATGGGGCGAAACTAGTTTTCGCGCTTTTGTCATTCATTTGACAGATAACACAAGACTTGACTGCACACTCGACTTGTCTATCCATAGCCGGCCACCAATATTGCTCCCGTAATCTTTGTTTCGTCCCAGTTATGCCCTGATGAGACTCGTGGGCCAGTTCTTTCAAATTTGCTCTCAGAGAAAGCGGAACAACTAATCGAGACCCTCTTGTTAACATGCTGTCGACAACAGCCAATTCATCTCGGACTGTGTAACAGGGACGAACTACCTCACTTACGTTTTTGGCATATGGCCATTTCGAATCCTGAACATACTGTCGTACTTCGATTAACTCTGTGTCCTGACTGACTTATTCTTTGAATTTTTCAAGAGATCAGGTTACACAGAGACTCAAGAACCACGTGACACACCATTTCGTCATCATCATCACAGTCACTTTCATCATGGGGTAAAGGAAGTCTAGAAAAGCCGTCAGCTACGAGATTGTCACTCCCTTTCTTGTATTCAACTGTGTAATTGTAACGCATAAGTCTACATGACCATCGCGCAATGCGCATCGACTGTCTGTCCGTCCCTTTTGTCAACAAAGTGGTGAGCGCCTGGTGATCAGTGATCAGCCGAAATTTTCTACCCCACAGGTAGATATGAAAACGTTCGCACGCGTAGACGCAGGCCAAAGCTTCACGCTCCCCAACGGAGTATTTTCTCTGACTCTCCGCTTCGGACAGAGTGCGCGACGCGCAAGCAACCGTAACTTCCTTACCATTTTTGACCCGAGTTAACACTCCTGCGATGCCATAGCTGGAGGCATCCGTGGTGAGTACGACGTCAAGGTCAGGATTGTAAGGCGCAAGACAGGGACTGTTTACAATCAATTGTTTGACTTTGTCAAAACTAGCTTGCTCGGTTTCTGTCCACGTGAAATGCGCATCTTTATGGAGTAGGTGGCGCAATGGTTCTACAACATTTGCAAAACTAGGAACGTGGTTTGCGAAATAGCCCGCTAGGCCTAGAAATGAGCGCAGAGACTGTTTGTCGTGCGGAATCGGGGCGTTTGAGATAACGTTTACCTTATCGTCAGTTTCAATACCTTCTCCACTAACTGTGTCCCAGAAAGGGGAGGCTACTTTGGTTATACAGAAATTTCTCATTGAGGAGAATTCCATACTCATCTAAACGTTCCAATACTGCGAGGAGGTTAGCATCATTGGCTTGTTTTGTTCCGCCAAATACGAGCAGATCGCCTATGTATGTAACGACCCCTTCTAGACCCGCGAGTATGATGTGCATCATTTTCTGGAATGCAGATGTCGCTGACGATAAACCGAAGCAAAGACGTTTAAATCTGTAGACCCCCTCGGTCGTAATGAAGCATGTCAGATTCCGTGAATCTGGATGTAACAGCATTTGATGGTAAGCGGAAGTTAAATCTAGCCGGGAAAAATGTTTCGCGTCTCGTAATTCACAAAATAATTCATCAATTTTGGGTAAGGGGTGAGTGTTGGGAATAATTGCCTCATTCACACGTCTCAAATCCACACAAACCCTCACGTCACCAGACTTTGTTCATGCAACCACAATAGGGGACACCCACTTTCTCAATCACGTCTAATTTTTCCAGCCGATGTAACTCAGCTGCTACCTTATCTCTAACAGCGAAAGGGAGCCTTCTCAACTTTTGTTGTACAGGTACAATTTTCCTCAATCTTGTGTACAAAACCTTTCACCGAAGGCAAGTTTTGCTTGGGTTTGACAAACATATGTTGGAAAGGTTTGACTATATCAGGTAAAATAAATTCTTCGGTTTTGGATTTTGGAGCTTCCACATGTACATCAGAGGTGGATATGCCGACTTGAGGGTTTTGTACCTGTGACTCATAATTTACCTGTTGAGTGGCTTGATCAATACCTGGGTCCAGTATGGGATCAGTTTTACATGTACTCTCTTCATCAATAACACATGCAGTATTTGCTGTTTCGGTAGTACATGACAAACTAGCCCCTTGTATGTTTAACTTGAGAGTTTGTATCATGTCCCTGCCAAGCAGGCTATCCCCCTGAACTACATATAGGTAAGTATCGACAGTTTTGTCTTGGTATGTCACTCTGGCTTTGAAACGTCCCTTTGTCATGATTTGGTGTTTTGTGTAAGATGACATCTGTTCGGCAGGTGGGACATCTTCCAGCGCTTCATCACGGAAATAGTTGGAAAAAGTCTTGTAGGACAGTAACGTTTTACTAGAACCAGTGTCGACCATCATAGGAAGAAAAATTCCGTTCACTTTCAGCTGACATGTGACCGGCTTGGGAGACTTGGTACTGCCGGTGGACAACACACAGATCATACTCGGCAGGGTCGTCGTCATCTGCAGAGGTCACATAGTGCACGGGGTTGGAGTTTGGTTCCCCTGTGTTTTTGCACACTGAATGAAAATGTCCACGTCTGGAACACGAGCTGCATGTAGCATTTCTGGCTGGACATCGGTCGTTATTAGCCAAATGATTTTTTGACCCACAACGGAAACAGGATAATTTTCCCTCACCCCCGAAATTCGTATTTAATCTCTGTCCTTGTTTTCTCCAGTTTTTCTTCTCTTTGGCACTGAAGTCAGACTGCACAGTATTTACAGTGGGGGTGGGCGTAGTATTATTGGAAACAGATTGCAGAGATTTTGCTTCTTTCACTGCAGTTTCAACACGGCGAGCAGTGTCAACCGCGGTTTGTAGTTTCAAATCTTCTACGAGTAGGAGTCGTTCACGTACACGGGGACTATTTGTTTTCTCGACCAACTGGTCCCGTAACATTTCGTCCTGGAGGGCTCCAAAATTACAGGTAATGACTAGCTCACGAAGAGCAGCAATGTATTGGTCAACTGTTTCATGAGTTTGTTGTGCCCGTTGTCGGAACCTGTATCGTTCAGCTACCACATTCACTTTGGGCTCAAAATGGTGACGCAGAGTCAGAAGTGCTAACGTGTACTCACTTTGGATGTTTGCGTCCACGGCTGGGGGCAACGTCTGGAAGATACGCTGTCCTTCTGCGCCAAGGCAATGTAGCAGGATTGCCTTTTTCCGGGCCTCGGGAAATTCAACAGCCGCTATGGCTAGCAGGTAAGTCTCGAAAGATTCAGACCAATTTCTCCACGGCATGGTCGGTGACCCAGGAGAGGCCAGAAATGTCGGAGGTGGTGGCATCGTATTCATCTTGCAATCAATGAACGAATCGCCACGAAAATCCCACGTAAAAGTTCGCTGTATCTCGTCGCCAAATGTCGTAATATGTAGAGTCCACGATGGATGGAGGAAACAAGTCAATTGTTCCGATAAAATGAAGAGTGTATTCTGATAAATGAAAACACATTTACATCATGGCTACCGACCCCCGGGCTCATGCCCAGTCCTCTTAATTATTACAGTCTATTACATCATATTGCAATATGGTCAAAGGGGGATAATTCTCAGGATACCACAATCCCCACCAGACATTTTCACCACCGAGACTTCCTCACCGACATTTTCCCCAACGACATTATCGCCACCCTAATATTATGAACTGTCGGGTTAAAACTTGGCGAAAAAAATCTGTTCTTATCCGATATATTTGCAGTTTTTCAGTTGATTTTGCTAAGAGAACAAAATGTCGTATTATTGCGTTTTCGGTTGTGAAATTAACAGAAACTGTTAATAAACTCAATAAAACGTCAATCGTTTAGCTTCCATATTTTCATTAAAAAAACAATTCACTTCCCCTTTGTTCATTCAGCCTTTGAAGTCTTCGAACCTCAAATGTCCTACTTATATTATATTAACCCCCACTTTTTTACTTTCGTTTTTTTTTTTTTTTTTTTTTTTGGTCAAATTTACGTGATGCGCGACTTCATCAACATTTCACAATATTAGAGTGGGGAAAATGTCAGGTGGGAAAAATGTCGGGTGGGGATAATGTCGTTTGGGAAAATGTCGGTGGGGAAAGTGTCGGTGGGGAAAATGTCGGTACCCCATCGATGATAACCAACACCAGCTGTGGTCGACAGCTACATATTCAAACGATGAGTATTCCATGGTTTCGCTGGGACTATATATTTGTCCCAAATCGTCTATTTCATGGTAAAAATGGTACAGAGTGAGATACATGTAGTCGATTTTGTACAAATGCACTGCTTCAAGATGGTGTTATTCAGGAACCCATGCAGCGTCTGATGATTTCTCTGAGCAAACAGAAACATGTACACACGCTAGATTATGAGTAATCTTTCATTTGTGGCACCCAAAACATCACCGCCTTTCTGGGTCCCAGTCCTAGCTAAATCCGCGTCACATCATCTTCTGACATTTATCGCCGAAATCACAGATTGAATTACATCAACATGTCTGCCGTTCAAATTTAACGCACGTGCTTTTTTACCCATAATGCACAGTAGCATCACGTGATATTACGTGATTGCAACCCGAGAATTGCTCCACTTTTGGTGTTGGCATACTCACATTGTCATACCACAGACTTTTTAATATGTTATACCAATATGACAGAGGAATGGAGTCCCCATTATTGTACGTGTTCATTGTAACCGCTATCGCTTGTGACTACCAATATATGTCGAGAAATCTTATAATAATACCAAAGGAACTAGTAAGCTACTTCTCAGCCATTCGCACACTGTTAAAAATGTTTGTAAAGTTACAGTAGAAAGTATTGTAAACTGTGACAGTGGAATTACTGTTAAATAGAAGCATCAGTTCCAACTGCAATTTTACAGTTCATAGCTGTAGCAATACAGACAACCAGTGTAGGTTTGCATCTTCTGGGTAAACTACAGTATTAATTGGAGTAAAGGGAAACAACGTTGTATTGTAACATTATCCGGGTGTAAAATTACAGTAACATTATTAGTGTATATTTACATTCAGTAGAAATATCGTTCATTATTTTCGAGGTGTATTTCGTATACCGTTCCATATTTTTTCATCTATAATACGTAGAAAAATTCAAGTACAAATTATCTAAAATGTGCGAGGAGGGATAATGGGTTTGCCTGCCAAGGTTCAATCTCGGGGGGTGGTGGTTGGAGTTAATGTACATGTTCAAAGACCAACTTAGCATCTAATATTGCACCGTTTCACAAAGCTGATGTGCAGGTTGATAGAAAGAAATGTGTTTGCTCTTATATTATCTGTGGTGCTGAATATAAATTTATATAAATTTAACGAACCATTACGTTCTGGGAATTTTCTTCTCTACTCTCTTGAAAGAGAGACACCAGGGAACTTGACTTCTTCAAATGCTATAGGCCAATGGGCTTCCTGCTGACCATGGATTCGTACAGTTATTTCTGTTGATTTAACGGTGTTTTTTGTTGTAATTATGCAATACTACCACTGTTGTAAAAGTACAACATATGCTGTAGAAATACAGATAAACAGATCGGGGCATCCTGTAAAAATACAGTGAAAACCGCTGGTTCCCTTTTTGCCAGCACTTTTTGCTGTAAAATTACAGCACCCTTTTTTACAGTGAACGTGTTCGTTTGTATATCAATATGTACCAGGTATCTATACTCGGACCTGTTTAATGTATATTACCAGTAGGCCCCACGGAGATTCAGCCAATCAAGAAGAATCTATCACGAGCTCGCCAGACCAAAGGACCCCTGCATTATAAACGTCATGTGCATGTCACGTAACCAAATTTTCTCAGCATTTCTTAGAGGCCTTATTTACAAACACTCGGACTGCCATCATCTAATCTTGCTCTCCCTGATGGCCGAGTGCTTTAACAAGAATATACAATTAAATATCAAGTGATAATGTGAATATAAACATAAAGCTAACAATATGTCGTAATTAAGAATGATATACCAGTATGTCAATATATCTCTTGCAGGTAATTAAAAGATTCCTTTTCAAAAACAC
>JAVTVY010053680.1:0-26317 GCA_036873755.1 Hanleya hanleyi
AAGCCAATCAATTGGTAGAGACACCCTTACATTATAATAGCTGGGGTTCAGAGCCGAGGGGTTTCGATAGCGCAGCTTCATGTTTTATAATCCAATCGTATCCTCCGTTTTATTTTGCCATCCATTCCAGATTATTTCCTGTGTAGAAAGGTGAAAGGTCGTGCTTTCCAATGAGAGGTCAAACATGAAAATTGGCCGAGTAAAACTCGAGAAAAACGCTGTCAAATGCGGTCGAAAAAAGACGATTTCTCTGTTGGATTTTGATGTTTTTAAGTCGAGAAAGCCGGGGAAAGCGCATTCTCTCGCAGTAAAACCTAATTTTGTATGCTATTTTATTTATTTTGCTATAAACTAGAGCAAATAACACTGGAGTGTGTATTGTGGAGACAGGTTTCTTATGTTTTTCTGCAAATCTCGGACGCGAACGCAATTTCTAGCATTCCAAAGACAACATATACAACATATACAAATCGTCAGCAGGTCACTTTTGTCAGGGGAAATAATCGGCGAAAGGGTTAATGTGAGTTCAGTGTTTATTACTAAAAAAGACGCTTAGTTATGTGAAGATCGTCTACAAATTTTTTATGTAAAACAGAGTGTCATTTATTCAGAAAAGTTTGTTGAAACGTATAAAAACGCACCTTGTTTACAAGATTCTGCAACGAACTCCCTGAAGCCCCTCCCTGCGTCAAAGATATCAAATTGAAGGGCAACAAGTCTGATTTCATTTCCACACAAGCTTATTTGTGTCACGTAGTAAAAATGTGTCAATTTTATTGGGTGAAAATAGTCATGTGTTTCGAATTCTTTCCATTCAACCCCAATCAACCCGCGAAAATGCTGATCACCTGACGTAACCTGACTTCCTGATTGGTCAAACTGCTCCAATTGCTCATTAACATAAAATATCGTTGAGTTACGTATGCGCCGTGGCCGAATTCAACCGAGTCAGAATGGCATTTGGTTTCGGTGAGGGAAGCCTCATGTTGCGTAAACAAAAGGATTTTTACCAATTTACTTGGAATGTTTAATAAATATTCAGTATTCGTTATGCTAAGAATTCCTAAACCACGAATACATAACGTGACATCTATAAGAATTAAGACGAGTTATTTAGTCGAGATGAAACAAAACCGACCGTCGATCGGTAGTATACTGAACATGATAAAATTCTTTACGTGAGTTTTACGGTACACTATATTTTTGCCGAATTGCGATTCCTAAATATTTCTAAAGCTGTAAAATGCCAAATATGTTTCTGAATGTATGTTCAGGGTTTCAAATTGATGTATTCGTGCATCAAATACCATCCATGATTTCAATTTATTTATCAATTCCAACGACCAAACAGTCACCGTTTTTTGAGCCCATTTTGTACAGTTCAACTCTGCTTGACACTGACAGCCTGGCACTCACACTTCAACCAGTGTTTTACTGTCCGACAGCACTAGGGTTAAGTTTATGAGCCTAAACATCACAAATATGAATGGCTATTCGTTCACATCGGCAGCTTCTAGTGTAAGCTTATATCACCTAGTTGCGTCTTTGAACATATTTAATATTTTGTAAAACAGCAGGCTTCTAATTTAACCAAGGTCACCAAGGCCATTGCCTTGGATGCCCTACCTACTGGCCTTGATGTCTGCTGCTACATGTATTCTCTCAGTAATTTTTTGCCAGCCATGCCTTAGTGCCCTTTATTCCACCAATTCAAGGCCTGAAACAGACAGTGCATGTTGATGTCTGGAACTAAAAACAGTACACAAACATTACTGTCACACAATCAGTGAACCTAACCTTGATGATATCTCTCTAATTACTTTCTCACATACAGACGGACAGACGAGACACACCTGATTTTATAATTAAATCAAATTAACTCTATGGAGATATAGATACACCTGGTTAGTTATTTGTAGACAGATTAGACATCTTAATCAGTTTAGTTCTTTTCCAAATACATTTAACTTCTGGAGATCAAGGCTGATAAAATATGTTTTATTATGATTTTTTACCTGAAATTGTGCAACCTTCATGTAGATCTATATAAAATATAAGTGACAGGTGGTGTTTGTATTGACACACCTCATTTTGAGATTTTCTCAGATCCGGTTGTGTAATTTGCTTAAGCTGGATGGTTGTAAATTCTGGGGTACTCGACCGAATTTTGTTTGGCAAATTTACATGCTTTGACATAAATTTTTATATGTGTATGGGAAAATGTGGCAAAATTTCATATGGCAAAAAAATAAATAACATGAACACCTAGAGCCATTGTCTACACAGTCACAAAAGATATGCGGAAGTTCTGGAAATGGAGCTGAGCATGCGCTGTAATATTTATCTCTCCATGCATCACATGAACGATGTGAAAATGTGGGGCATGAACTATGTGAAAATGTGGGACATGAACTGTGTGAATACGTGGGATGTATGACTACTTGTATGTGAAAATGTGGGACATGAACCACGTTTATGTGAACATGTGGGGAGACCAGATATAGACAATATGAAAAGTACGTAGTTCCTGGTTGTGAAAGGCAGCGATCATATTATTCTACGCTCAATTTTAAATGGTTACATGTATTTATAACTGTGCGCTGCCAGCAAATACAATGTTAGGCCTATACTCATACACGTGGTCAAAGAACCGGGCAATTCCTTTGATGACCCATTCACACAGCTGCAAGAAAATTTGGTTGCTCAAATGACATAAACTCAGAAGCTGGTGGAAACGGAATCTTTCTTATGAATACAGAATTCTGGGTTCATCAACTTTTTTACTGATCATGTCTCAACAGGTTTCAAGCTTGAATTATTGTTACGTTTTAATTGTGTCCTGTCTGCTTTTTGTGCGGGTTTCAGAAATTCCAATGAAAAGACCTGTTTTCTTGATATATCGGTAGCAGCTTTATGGGGAAGTGAGATTGGACATGTACTGTATGTTACTCAAAGTTGAGACAGTAATTAGCCAGGGTGAAATGACTCCATACATGATGGTGAATATATGCATACATGCTAGTCAGTCATGTGCAATGAGACACTCAATTATGATATAGTAATTGGTAGTACATGTGGTAAGGGTCGACTGTACTAGACTGCTCGTTTTCATGGAAATCTGAATTAGTACTATAGTAGTCTAGGCATTGTGTACATTTAGGTGAGGCTGTTGATGAGATAATGGGTTTGTACTTGTAGTGGTGCCGCTAATGTCACACCTCAACTCACATATCTTACATATGCTTCCACAGATTTCCACAGATATTTAATTGTACAAAGAATCTCTCTGAAAAGAAAACACAATGAACATAATCGATGTGCTTTACACAAAAAGACCATAACAGGAAATACACAGCAGCATCTTTGTGTTTTCCACCTGTGGCATGCAGGGCGTCGTCACACTAACGTTATAAAGAGGTCAAACCTATACATGTATATAGATGGTTTGTTCCTCACATGTTTATCCTGAGGCCCTTACATGTAATTAGGCAGACACATCATGACATTCTCAGATTAATAACTGACACACTATTGTACATACACGAGCATCACAGTGGATCACGAAGGGAGAGAGAGGATGAAATACCTGCATGTACACATGTAACCTATATGTAACAGTTGTCATTATTCATACTGTCAGTCTCTATAATTAACTTCCGTGAAGTTTTTATGCATGGCTCACAGAATTTGTATTTAGTTGGCAGAGAAGACAGCGAAAAACCTAATGATCTAATGATTGTTAATTTCTCTATAGCAACATAGAATAAACATCTCAAGGGTGAACCCATTCCCAGGAAGTCTGGTTCCATATATGAGATATAGCGGACACGATTATACATAATTCCAACAGGAAGCCATTTGTTTGGCACATTCTTATATGTCTCTTCAAATAAAATAGAATGGAACTCCAGAGTGTACGTATGCTGGAGCTGTTATAATGTAGCTGTAGGTATTGTAGATGTACATCAATCTCCATCATTGATGGTACACATACAATATAGCTGTAGGTATTGTAGATGTACATCAATCTCCATCATTGATGGTACACATACAATATAGCTGTAGGTATTGTGGATGTACATGTATCTCTATCATTGATGGTACACATACAATATAGCTGTAGCTATTGTGGATGTACATGTATCTCTATCGTTGATGGTACACATACAATATAGCTGTAGGTATTGTGGATGTACATGTATCTCTATTATTGATGGTACATATACAATATAGCTGTAGCTATTGTGGATGTACATGTATCTCTATCATTGATGGTACATATACAATATAGCTGTAGGTATTGTGGATGTACAGGTATCTCTATTATTGATGGTGCATATACAATATAGCTGTAGGTATTGTGGATGTACATGTATCTCTATCATTGATGGTACACATACAATATAGCTGTAGCTATTGTGGATGTACATGTATCTCTATCATTGATGGTACACATACAATATAGTTGAAGGTATTGTGGATGTACATGTATCTCTATTATTGATGGTACATATACAATATAGCTGTAGGTATTGTGGATGTACAGGTATCTCTATTATTGATGGTACATATACAATATAGCTGTAGGTATTGTGGATGTACATGTATCTCTATCATTGATGGTACACATACAATATAGCTGTAGCTATTGTGGATGTACATGTATCTCTATCATTGATGGTACACATACAATATAGTTGAAGGTATTGTGGATGATGGTACATATACAATATAGCTGTAGGTATTGTGGATGTACAGGTATCTCTATTATTGATGGTACATATACAATATAGCTGTAGGTATTGTGGATGTACATGTATCTCTATTATTGATGGCACACATACAATATAGTTGAAGGTATTGTGGATGTACATGTATCTCTATTATTGATGGTACACATACAATATAGCTGTAGGTATTGTGGATGTACATGTATCTCTATCATTGATGGTACATATACAATATAGCTGTAGGTATTGTGGATGTACATGTATCTCTATCATTGATGGTACATATACAATATAGCTGTAGGTATTGTGGATGTACATGTATCTCTATCATTGATGGTACACATACAATATAGCTGTAGGTATTGTGGATGTACATGTATCTCTATTATTGATGGTACACATACAATATAGCTGTAGGTATTGTGGATGTACATGTATCTCTATCATTGATGGCACACATACAATATAGCTGTAGGTATTGTGGATGTACATGTATCTCTATTATTGATGGTACACATACAATATAGCTGTAGGTATTGTGGATGTACATGTATCTCTATCATTGATGGTACATATACAATATAGCTGTAGGTATTGTGGATGTACATGTATCTCTATCATTGATGGTACACATACAATATAGCTGTAGGTATTGTGGATGTACATGTATCTCCATTATTGATGGTACACATACACAGGGATTCATAGACGTCCATTCTTACTACCGTTAAACGTAGTAAGAAAATGTCAAAAACTGAATACAGACAGTAAAAAACTCAAAAGTGTACGTTTTGGGCAAGAAATACTCAATATTTTTGACGAAAACTCAATCCTCGAAATGGTGCAAATTATTTCAATGATGTGAAATCCATCGCCGATCCTTCGACAATCTGGCTTCGAATGTTTGGGGATTTTCAGTTCTAGAAATAATTGCCAAAGTTTTGCCAATAACACGCTTGATCCAGAAAGCGGAAGTAAACTCGGGTGTGAGACATGCGCAGATCACGATGACGACGATATAACGACAGGGTCTCGACTACAGTCATAGGGTGCACACAGTCTGCGACACGTGCTTTACAACAGAAGATTGGCTAACACCAAATCAAGCGCTCCCATTGGTCGCTGATCATTGACAGGAAATCTGTACAACCTGTGAAGATCAACTCTGCAGCCCAACATGAACTTGAGCAAGAGACTACACAGACACGACAAACTCCACGTGCTTTCTGTTTCAGTTGGCGGGACGACGAGAATACGAGAACAAATTTACCATGTGGTTTTCTTCGCTGATAGTAGTGCGATACACTTTGAAATAAAACTACCGGCTGTGTTGTAAAGTTAAAATTTGAAAAGAAAACTCTTTTCATTGACGTACATGCCAGAAGGAGCTTATGCGGAGTCCAGTTTTCGTTTTTATACTTTCGTAATTTGTGAATCTCCAAAGACTGACCTGTCAGTATTCACCATCACACAAACTATATTCAGATTATGGTCGAAATATTGCTAAATGCCTGGACCAAAATGATTTAATAATAAAAAATACACTGTTTTATTATAATTATAAAACTTTTTTAATCGTTGTAAGGACGAAAACAGGAATCTTGAATAAAGTGGCGACAGAGTCCATTTAACCCAGGTTCTGGCGGTTGCTTACATTGATGACATCCAGCATTTTGTTAAATTCTGCGTAAACTTTTCACGTAACCTTTGGGTAACGCAGTCAAGTTTGGCGTAACCTAACCAATAGGTTACGCACCTGCAGTACCCGTAACCTTTTTGGGGGTTACGCAATGATCTCTAATGTCATGGCCTGTATCATTGGACTAGATTCTTTTCCATCACACAATGTTTTTAATTTATGTCCAAATTTAATGTCTTCATTATATTTCTCAAGTTAAACATTAACCAACAGAAAACTTCTTAAAATTTTATTTCAGTATTTCATTATAAATATCTATGATACGTAAGAACTAAATAAAACACGTTACCAGCTTCACCTGAATGCGTTATTAACGTTTAATTATATTTGGATTTTACAGTGAAATGTATCAGAGGTGAAGTGTGCCAGACCTGTTGACAGTTTGTGGGTTTATGTGGTGTTTGACTTCAGTATTACAGAAATTATTTGTTAATATCTTAATTGGTAGGGTGGTAAAAATATCCAAAAACTCAATATCAGCTTGTGGATGGGCCGTAAAAACTTGGAAAAACTCAATTTGAGCATAAAAAAAACTCAATATTTTGTATTGGGTAGTAAAAATTTGGACTTCTATGAATCCTTGATACAATATAGCTGTAGGTAGTGTGGATGTACATGTATCTCTATCATTGATGGTACACATACATATAGCTGTAGGTATTGTGGATGTACATGTATCTCTATCATTGATGGTACACATACAATATAGCTGTAGGTATTGTGGATGTACATGTATCTCTATTATTGGTGGTACACATACAATATAGCTGTAGCTATTGTGGATGTACATGTATCTCTATCATTGATGGTACACATACAATATAGCTGTAGGTATTGTGGATGTACATGTATCTCTATTATTGATGGTACACATACAATATAGCTGTAGGTATTGTGGATGTACATGTATCTCTATCATTGATGGTACACATACAATATAGCTGTAGCTATTGTGGATGTACATGTATCTCTATCATTGATGGTACACATACAATATAGATGTAGGTATTGTGGATGTACATGTATCTCTATCATTGATGGTACATATACAATATAGCTGTAGCTATTGTGGATGTACAGGTATCTCTATTATTGATGGTACACATACAATATAGCTGTAGGTAGTGTGGATGTACATGTATCTCTATCATTGATGGTACACATACAATATAGTTGAAGGTATTGTGGATGTACATGTATCTATATCATTGATGGTACACATACAATATAGCTGTAGCTATTGTGGATGTACAGGTATCTCTATTATTGATGGTACATATACAATATAGCTGTAGCTATTGTGGATGTACAGGTATCTCTATTATTGATGGTACACATACAATATAGCTGTAGGTATTGTGGATGTACATGTATCTCTATCATTGATGGTACACATACAATATAGTTGAAGCTATTGTGGATGTACATGTATCTCTATCATTGATGGTACATATACAATATAGCTGTAGGTATTGTGGATGTACATGTATCTCTATCATTGATGGTACATATACAATATAGCTGTAGCTATTGTGGATGTCCAGGTATCTCTATTATTGATGGTACACATACAATATAGCTGTAGGTAGTGTGGATGTACATGTATCTCTATCATTGATGGTACACATACAATATAGTTGAAGGTATTGTGGATGTACATGTATCTATATCATTGATGGTACACATACAATATAGCTGTAGCTATTGTGGATGTACAGGTATCTCTATTATTGATGGTACATATACAATATAGCTGTAGCTATTGTGGATGTACAGGTATCTCATTATTGATGGCACACATACAATATAGCTGTAGTACGTGGATGTACATGTATCTCTATCAGCTGATTTATGTACACATACAATATAGTTGAAGCTATTGTGGATGTACATACCCTTATCATTGACAAGTAAGACATACAAATACAGCTGTATTATCTCTTATCACGATGGTACACATACAATATAGTTGAAGCCACGGTGGATGTACATGTATCTCTATCATTGATGGCATTACTATTGTTGTAATGTATAATGAAGGTATTGTGGATGTACATGTATCTCTATTATTGGTGTAATGCACAGCAGGGGAGCTGTAATTGTGGATGCATGTATCTCTATCATTGATGGCACATACAATATAGCTGTAGGTATTGTGGACGTACATGCATTCCCTATCATTGATGTTACTAATACAATATAGTTGAAGGTATTGTGGATGTACATGTATCTCTATCATTGATGGTACATATACAATATAGCTGTAGGTATTGTGGATGTACATGTATCTCTATTATTGATGGTACACATACAATATAGCTGTAGGTATTGTGGATGCAAATGTATCTCTATTATTGATGGTACACATACAATATAGCTGTAGGTATTGTGGATGTACATGTATCTCTATCATTGATGGTACATATACAATATAGCTGTAGGTATTGTGGATGTACATGTATCTCTATCATTGATGGTACACATACAATATAGCTGTAGGTATTGTGGATGTACATGTATCTCTATTATTGATGGTACACATACAATATAGCTGTAGGTATTGTGGATGTACATGTATCTCTATCATTGATGGTACACATACAATATAGCTGTAGGTATTGTGGATGTACATGTATCTCTATTATTGATGGTACACATACAATATAGTTGAAGGTATTGTGGATGTACAGGTATCTCTATTATTGATGGTGCATATACAATATAGCTGTAGGTATTGTGGATGTACATGTATCTCTATCATTGATGGTACACATACAATATAGTTGAAGGTATTGTGGATGTACAGGTATCCCTATTATTGATGGTGCATATACAATATAGCTGTAGGTATTGTGGATCTACATGTATCTCTATCATTGATGGTGCATATACAATATAACTGTAGGTATTGTGGATGTACATGTATCTCTATCATTGGAAGGATAAATTCTTCCACGTTCTTAATTGTGTCTCCACTGAAAAACACAAACACGAGGTATTAGATGCTCTGGCAAGTTACAGAAACGGATCTTCTGATGTGTCTGCTATTTCACCAGACAATCTTCGTGCTATTATTCGTGATATGAAGAGTAATAAATCCGCTGGTGTTGATGGTCTGTCCGCTGAGCATCTCAAGTTTGCACCTGATGCCTTATATGTTCATCTGTCATTATGTTTCAATGCTATGTTCCTCCATGGGTGTCTCCCTAAAGAACTGACATATGTAGTTGTAAACCCTATTGTGAAAAATAAATCGGGCGACATAACCAAATCAGATAATTACAGACCTATTGCTGTCGCCACTGCTCTATCCAAAGTTATTGAATTATATGTGCTACAGAAGTGTGAGGCGCAGCTCTATAGTTCCGATTTTCAGTTTGGATTTAAATCCGGTTGCTCTACTGATCAATGTATCTATGTTTTTAAGGAAGTTGTACATTTTTATCGTTCCAATGGCAGCCCTGTTTTTGTATGTTTTTTAGACGCTAGCAAAGCTTTTGATAGAATCAATCATTGGACTCTTCTCAAAAAGCTGATTGATCGAAATTTGCCGATGTGCTTTATCAATATACTGTATGTATGGTGCAATACTCAATTGTTTGCCGTCAAGTGGGGCTCCACTGTCTCTTCATTGTTTAAGGTAACGAATGGTGTCAGACAAGGTGGGATCTTATCTCCCTCTCTTTTTGCTATATACTTACACGACCTTGACTTGTCATTATCTAAAGCTGGTGTGGGATGCAATATTTCTGGATTATTTGTGAATCATTTGCTGTACGCTGATGATATGTGTATCTTGTGTCCCTCCGCCAAAGCCTTGCAGAGTCTTTTAAACTATTGTTCTTCTTACGCAGAGTCGCATGATATTGTCTTCAACACTAAGAAAACCGTGTGTATGGTTTTATCGCCAAGGCGATATCGAGATTTTTTGCCTCCTCCGGTTAAGTTGGGTGGGGAGTTATTGAAATATGTCAATTGCTACACCTACTTAGGCCATATTATTACGTGTGATCTGTCAGATAATGCGGATATCGAATCGCAAAAGAGAAGGCTTTGCGTACGTGCTAATGTGCTTCTTAGGAAATTCCGTGATTGTGCGACTGGTGTTAAGAAAAGTCTTTTTAGAGCATACTGCTGTAATGTTTATTGTTGTCAACTTTGGAGTACTCATACCACTACTGTTTTTAACGGCATCAAAGTTATGTACAACAACGCATTTCGATGGCTGCTTCATTATAGATATAGTTGTAGTGCCAGTGCTATGTTTGCTGTCAACAGCATCCCTTCCTTTGGCGAAATATTGAGGAAAGCTGTCTATTGTTTCAAAAGCAGAATTGAGTCCAGCGAAAATCTGATACTGTGTACTATACTTAAATCCGACCTTATTGTACATTCTGTGCTGCTCGATAAATGGCAGAAACTGTTGTATTCCTCTAAGTAGTGCCTATCGGCACTACATACCACTATGTAATCTTGTTTTCTATGTATATATGGACCCGTGTCTGAAATAAAGTATGATTATTATTATTATTGATGGTACATATATATAGTTGAAGGTATTGTGGATCTACATGTATCTCTATTATTGATGGTACATATATATAGCTGTAGCTATTGTGGATGTACATGTATCTCTATCATTGATGGTACACATACAATATAGTTGAAGGTATTGTGGATGTACATGTATCTCTATCATTGATGGTACACATACAATATAGTTGAAGGTATTGTGGATGTACATGTATCTCTATTATTGATGGTACACATACAATATAGCTGTAGGTATTGTGGATGTACATGTATCTCTATCATTGATGGTACACATACAATATAGCTGTAGGTATTGTGGATGTACATGTATCTCTATTATTGATGGTACACATACAATATAGTTGAAGGTATTGTGGATGTACATGTATCTCTATCATTGATGGTACACATACAATATAGTTGAAGGTATTGTGGATGTACATGTATCTCTATCATTGATGGTACACATACAATATAGTTGAAGGTATTGTGGATGTACATGTATCTCTATCATTGATGGTACACATACAATATAGCTGTAGGTATTGTGGATGTACATGTATCTCTATCATTGATGGTACACATACAATATAGTTGAAGGTATTGTGGATGTACATGTATCTCTATTATTGGTGGTACACATACAATATAGCTGTAGGTATTGTGGATGTACATGTATCTCTATCATTGATGGTACACATACAATATAGCTGTAGGTATTGTGGATGTACATGTATCTCTGTCATTGATGGTACACATACAATATAGTTGAAGGTATTGTGGATGTACATGTATCTCTATTATTGATGGTACATATACAATATAGATGTAGGTATTGTGGATGTACATGTATCTCTATTTCTAGAGATCTATCTCTATTTCAGCAGTTGTCACATTACTTGTCCGACCAATAACTCGAGAACTATTCAACCGATTGGCTTCAGACTTGGAGAGTTTCTTGACATCGGTGAGAGGACGGTTGTGATTGCTTTTCAGTTACCTGCGTGATCCAAGATGGATACTATTAGCCATCTTGGAATTCAGCAGAACTTTGTATCTTTATACATTACTTGTCCGACCAATAACTCGAGAACTATTCAACTGATCAACTTCAAACTTGAAGATTGTCTTCACATCGGTGGGAGGACGGTGGGTATTACTTTTCAGTTATCTGTGTAATCCAAGATGGCCATCATCAACCATCCCGGATTGTCAGCAGTTGGATCTTCACACATTTCTTGTCCGATCAATAACCCGGGAACCATTGAACCGATCATTTTCAAACTTTCAGATTGTCTTCACATCAGTGAGAGCTGGTATTGCTTTTCAATCTTGCATAATCCTAGATGGCTGCCATTAACGACGACAGTTTCTATATGCACTTTCTGCATAAAAAGCAACATAGTTTCTGTTGGATGGATGGCTGGCTCATCAGATATCTCCATTTCCAAAATCATACCTCTATTCAATGACATGGGATATTATCGACCAAAAAAAACCAGATCATAGAGGTCCACGTCTCCCGCAGCAGCAACACCAGTTGCATGCATCCACCATAACTGGATACATGTAGCTCCCTTGAGTTTGTTCCATATGTTTTGATGGAGAAATATGCCAACGTCATAATGTCTCCTATCTTAACTCTTTCCCCCATATAAGCGGGTTTTGACGGCTTGTGTCGATCCCCATGTAAGCGTGTTTTGACGGATGTTCGCCTAACCCATGAAGACGCATTTTGACGTGTCACTGAGTTTCCATGTGATGGATTACTTTTGCAATTTTTTGCGTTTACTTTGAGTAAAACCTAATTGAAACTATACATTTTCAGAAAGCCAAAATTTAAATAAATCTGAATATATAGACTGTTGGTATGTTTTGTAGTAAGGGTAAAATCAAATCGGGAGAGGAACAGAAATAATCGATGGAAAATGCGCGATTAGACACCAAATGTGTTTGATGTGCTTCAAGAGAAACGTTCGAAAAATTGTAAAACCTGCTTCCAAATTCCTGAATATTTCACGTAACGCGAGTATAAACTACCAAAGTATCTAACCTTGATGACTAACTCGTCAAATCTGCCCATCTGAGTTTATTATAAACATTTCCCGGGACCTGTTGATCTCCCATTTTAAAATTTATCCGTCATTCTTTCACCACGCTGTGTTTCGTGGACCCGTGGCCATGGCGACCACGCGCAAATAAACCGACTGCTCCAATCACGCCGGGCCTCTGAAACGGTCGCTCAAGGTCGCTCAACCTTGGGCCAATCAGTGATGCTGTTTTACTTCACCTTGTTACCAGCCTTCGTTCTCCTTTAGGGAAGTACATGGGACTTTTTCAGTTATAGCTCGTTCTATACCTGCCATCTCATGATGTAACTGCGAAATCCCGAATGTACGGAAAATAAGCTTTACAATGGTATACGATAACACCTGAATTGCAGCGGAACAACAACAACAGAACGCTAAAAAACGTAGCTAAAATGCGACAATTTCTTCGCTTTTTTCGTGATTTCCAACAGACGGAAAGCAGACACAACACATTTTCTCGCAAGATTACTTATTTTTAGATTAAACGTTGCTGATATTGATATAAAACGTGAACGAATTACGTAGAATGGGCCTGTGGGAGATCATTGGTAAATATTTTTCCACATGACATGGGACATAAAACGGGATATTTTACATCGCTGGAAACGTATGAAAATTGAAATCAGTCCATGGGTTAAAGACCTACGCCATTACAAATCTGTTATGGGTCAGAGAGAGAAAATTCCCCACAAGTCTATGGGGGAAAGAGTTAACCAAGTGTAACGTTGAGATTTATGATTCTGTTCGCTAGTTACTTGGTACATGTATTTATACCTTTATTGTACTATTACACCCTGTTAGGGTCGGAACATACAGGAAAAACAAACAACATACAAAATACAGTGAAACAGAGCACATTTAAACAAAGTAATGAGATCTCTGTGGGGAATTCCCTCAACAGGACAGGCAGTCTCTAGAGCCTCCTGGCATGTGACTGTAAAAGTGTACCTGATGACCGTGGAGGGGCAGCAGTATCTTCTGTGAAATACCTGGGGACTGTTGAAGATGTTTACCTGGCCATTCAATGAAGACATACCTGCCAGGTACAAAAGGAAGGCAGGGGTTGTGGTCTAGAGACAGCCCACTATTGTAATAGGAAATAATAATAGACCCTCAGGCTATTATTGCTTACATTCATATTGGGGGAAGGTGGAGGGTGACTGGGGCTCCGGAAGGTGTGGCATGGGTTTCGCAATTTGGACATTCAGATGAACAGGATAAGATGTGATAATCATTACAGATAGATGTAAGTGTTTGTTAAAGATTAACTATTTTGAAAGTCGATTAATTTATCCAATTTGGAATTGACACATTCAGGTTTGTTCCCCCATTGTGAGTCCTCCGAAAGGCTAATATCTGTGAGTCTTTTACAATGATCAGAGTGTGACCCTCTCTCCATGCTGAACTTTGAATGCTGTCTCTGTGTTGTCAGCCTAAGGCATTTCCTTGTTCAGTTTGCTGGCTGTGAGAGATGATCCTAATCATACTTGGATAAACAGGTTATAGCTGCCTCTACATCACTGGTCTGTCTACATGTGTTACTGACAACACACATCCTCTTCTTCTGGCTGTACAGTACATGTGTATAATCTGCTAGACAAGAGCTGTAATCAACACTAACACAAGGCTCAGATACTGGCTGTACAGTACATGTGTATAATCTGCTAGACAAGAGCTGTAATCAACACTAACACAAGGCTCAGATACTGACTGTACAGTACATGTGTATAATCTGCTAGACAAGAGCTGTAATCAACACTAACACAAGGCTCAGATACTGGCTGTACAGTACATGTGTATAATCTGCTAGACAAGAGCTGTAATCAACACTAACACAAGGCTCAGATACTGGCTGTACAGTACATGTGTATAATCTGCTAGACAAGAGCTGTAATCAACACTAACACAAGGCTCAGATACTGGCTGTACAGTACATGTGTATAATCTGCTAGACAAGAGCTGTAATCAACACTAACACAAGGCTCAGATACTGGCTGTACAGTACATGTGTATAATCTGCTAGACAAGAGCTGTAATCAACACTAACACAAGGCTCAGATACTGGCTGTACAGTACATGTGTATAATCTGCTAGACAAGAGCTGTAATCAACACTAACACAAGGCTCGTATACTGGCTGTACAGTACATGTGTATAATCTGCTAGACAAGAGCTCAATCAACACTAACACAAGGCTCAGATACTGGCTGTACAGTACATGTGTATAATCTGCCAGGACAAGAGCTGTAATCAACACTAACAAGGTTGCCTGATACTGGCTGTACAGTACATGTGTATAATCTGCTAGACAAGAGCTGTAATCAACACTAACACAAGGCTCAGATACTGGCTGTACAGTACATGTGTATAATCTGCTAGACAAGAGCTGTAATCAACACTAACACAAGGCTCAGATACTGACTGTACAGTACATGTGTATAATCTGCTAGACAAGAGCTGTAATCAACACTAACACAAGGCTCAGATACTGGCTGTACAGTACATGTGTATAATCTGCTAGACAAGAGCTGTAATCAACACTAACACAAGGCTCAGATACTGGCTGTACAGTACATGTGTATAATCTGCTAGACAAGAGCTGTAATCAACACTAACACAAGGCTCAGATACTGACTGTACAGTACATGTGTATAATCTGCTAGACAAGAGCTGTAATCAACACTAACACAAGGCTCAGATACTGGCTGTACAGTACATGTGTATAATCTGCTAGACAAGAGCTGTAATCAACACTAACACAAGGCTCAGATACATGTACATGTAGGTACAGTTACAGACATTTGCACTCTTTTGTCTTGAACTAACTTAAAGTCCATATCTCATCAGATTCATTGACCAATTTGAAGGCTGACTGACTAACATGTACATGTATGTATTATTCTCTCATTGACCTCTACATGCATTTACCCTCTCAAAGGTCATTGAACACTGAAACATCCTCGAGTCCTTGAAATTTATTCAGACTTGGTTAAGGTTTCTTTCCCTAAGCTTTATGTTGTGATTTTTGTATGTAAGCAGTATTAGTCTTTCTTTTTATCTCGCCTTACGAAGTAAAGGGGAGATATTGTGAGGGGGGAAAGAGGATGTCGTCGGTGTCGGTGTCCCCTGCCTGGAAATGATAAGGTTTTTGGTTTAGCAAATTAAAAAAAATCTAGAAAAATTAGAAAAAATATTTAAAAAATAAAAAAAAATATGGGGGGTGGGTATGCCACCTGGGGGTACTACCCCTGGGGTGCTCCAATGTTAAAATCCCTATGATAGAGTTTTGCATTTAGCTGAAGTGCACATGTACATCTGTACTTAGAAAGTTTGTTGCAGTTGTCAGCTGTCATTGGATGATTATGAAACTTGATACACATGTTTCTTATGATTAGAGGATGTACCTGTGCTATTTTTGAGAAGAAATATTAATTTTTCTCCAAATTATGGCAAATGAATGAGTTTTCTGTTTAGGTAAATTGTACATGTAGGCCTCTATATGTATACATGTACATGGTGAGTTTGCTGCAGTTGTCAGCTCTCATTGGATGATTATGAAACTTGGTGTACATGTTTCTTATGATTAGAGGATGTACCTGTGCTATTTTTGAGAAGAAATATTAATTTTTCTCCAAATTATGGCAAATGAATGAGTTTTCTGTTTAGGTAAATTGTACATCTAGGCCTCTATATGTATACCTGTACATGTACATGGTGAGTTTGCTGCGGTTGTCAACTCTCATTGGATGATTATGAAACTTGGTACACATGTTTCTTATGATTAGAGGATGTACCTGTGCTATTTTTGAGAAGAAATATTAATTTTTCTCCAAATTATGGCAAATGAATGAGTTTTCTGTTTAGGTAAATTGTACATGTAGGCCTCTATATGTATACCTGTACATGTACATGGTGAGTTCGCTGCAGTTGTCAGCTCTCATTGGATGATTATGAAACTTGGTACACATGTTTCTTATGATTAGAGGATGTACCTGTGCTATTTTTGAGAAGAAATATTAATTTTCCTCCAAATTATGGCAAATGAATGAGTTTTCTGTTTAGGTAAATTGTACATGTAGGCCTCTACATGTATACCTGTACATGTACATAGTGAGTTTGCTGATTACAAAACTTGGTACACATGTTTCTTATGATTAGAGAATGTACCTGTGCTATTTTTGAGATGAAATATTAATATTTCTCCAAATTATGGCAAATGAATGAGTTTTGTGTTTAGCTGAAGTGCACATGTACATCTGTACACCACAGTTTGCTACAGTTGGCAGCTGTCACTGAATGATTATGAAACTTGGTACACATGTTTCTTGTGATTAGAAGATGTACCTGTGCTATTTAGGAGATGAAATATTAATTTTTGTTCATACTTAGGGTTTTGTCTAGGTAATCTGCCAATAATAATGTACATGTATATAGATGTACACCTGTACATGGAAAGTTTTCTGAAGCTGTCAGCTTTCATTGGATGAGTTTGACACTTGCTACCCATGTTCAATATGATTTGACGATGTGCATGTGCTATTTAAGAAATATGCCATTAAATATGAATTTTTGTCCTAATTATTGCATTTTAGACTTTGTACCTTCCCATTGATAAGGTTTTTGTTGGGCAAAAGTTTACATGTACATCTGTACATGGAAAGTTTGTTGAACCTTTCGTGGGATGGTTATAAAACTTGGTAGACATGTTTCATGTTTTCCTGGGTCACAGCTCTCCCGCAGTAATCCCACACGGGACTGACCTATCCAGCTGTATTCCCAAATGGCATTGGCCTATCCAGCAGTAATGCCACACGGGACTGACCTATCCAGCAGTAATCCCATACGGAACTCAACTATCCAGCAGTAATCCCAGATCGAACTGGTCATATTCAGCAGTAATCCCATTTGGGACTGGCCTATCCAGCAGTAATCTCACACAGGACTGACCTATCCAGCAGTAATCCCAAATGGCATTGGCCTATCCAGCAGTACTGCCACATGGGACCGACCTATCCAGCAGTTATCCCAGACCTGACTGGCCTATCCAGCAGTAATTCCACACAGGACTGGCCTATGCAGCAGTAATCTCACATGGGACTGACCTATCCAGAAGTAATATGACACTGGACTGCAATATGCAGCAGTAATCCCACATGGCACTGACCTATCCAGCCATAATTCTACATGGGTCTGACCTATCCCGCCGTAATCCCACACAGGTTTAGCCTATCCAGCAGTAATCTCACATGGGACTGACCTCCCCAGCCATAATCCCACACAGGATTGCCGTATGCAGCAGTAATCCCACACTGGACTGCAGCCCTCGAAATTTGGCGTAACCGAAACGATCGGTTACGTGTCGGTTACGTGGTTGTAAATTCTGCAGAACGAATAATCGGTTACGTAAAAAATCAACTTGCGCTACGGTATGACGAGTGCCATTGAAAATGTCTGGCGACCAGCCCAGTGACAGTCATCAATCGTTGCCTTACCGGTCTATATTTCTCCTCTATGGTATCTTCGAATCATGCTTCGGAGTTTATACACGTTTTTATTATGGAATTAGTATCATGAACGTGTGATTTTGCATCAGAAAGAAATAAAAACACGGAGGTTCGAAACGAAAAAAAACTGACATTCTGATGGCGCATAAAAACGGAAGCATGCGATATCAAGGGGACACAACTCCCAACATACAAAGCCTGAATTCATCCAATCAAATGTGGGTCAATTCTACAGCGCGGGACAGCACGCACACGGAAGTGGATGGAAATCGAATTTCTCATCTCCGGATCCTCCGGACCGCAGGTTCGATATGCAAAACGGCTCAAAAGCGAAAATTGACTCTGAACATAAAAACATTCCAGAAGTGGTCATTTCACGATGACTTTAGAAAAGTTTTGTCTGCTTTTGTTTTACTTTCTACACATTTCAGTCCATCATTTCTAACGAGCGCGATCGCGCTCGCGCACCTCAGCGCCCGTAAAAGCGGCCACAGAGGCGCGAATAATCGCACTCCTCGATTTTCCACAAAAAAAAAATGTTATTAAGCGCAATTTATTAGCAGATCTGCATGGACACGAATGTTTTAGAAATGCCTGATGAAATTCTTCAGTCGATTCGGGCGGCTTCACAACTTTCCGTGACGTAACACACAATACACAGTGCAGATAATATGCGATATGTTACGGGCTGTTTCATTGGCTAAGACACAAAACGCACCAATCACGATTAACGTACCATGGCTCTCCTACAAGGGCCACTGCATGACCACGCCATTTTGTTTGGTTGCGAAGTGCTGCAGTTTTAACCTTTATGATGGCAGGCGCTAGCGTACAACTTGTGACGTTCAAAGATTGGAATATTGGCAGCTGCATTGGTTATATTGCGGAGGTCGACGACAGGGGCCGAGAAATGGTGGGGCAGGTTTGGTGCAAACTGTGCGCTAAGCACGTTGATAGAATAATGGTAGACCGGCGTGTCAAGGGCAAAGCAAAGACTGAAGCAGTTAAGTACGCCCGCGGATCAAACTTTGTTACAAAATACATAACCTGTACAACGCTCTCCTCAAATATTTGAGGAGTGTGGTTTCGAGGAGTGTGATTTGCACTCCTTGCGTATTTGAGGAGTGCGATTTATAGCACCCGTACAGTTTTCAAAAATGATGGACTGCATTTCACATTTTATTTTTTTCAACACCGTCCCTTTTATTCCATGCCTGGGTGCTTCTTGCTGAATTTCTGACCAATAAGTTGCTCATGTTACATCGCAGTTTGAGAATATTGCCGTCAGCTGCTGTTTCAAGGACTCTAAAAACAATTTTGTATTTTATTGTAATAATATATATATAATAATATATAATACACAATTTCTTCAGTTCCAGAAAAAAATTTGGCTAAGCTGTTTACGTAACCAATGGGTTACGCAACCTAGTCCTACGTAACCGAACAATAGGTTACGTGAACATCGTGACCCAGAACTATTTTTGGGTTACGCAAATTTTTGAAATTTCGAGGCCTGGACTGCCTATGCAGCAGTAATCCCACACGGGACTGTCCTATCCAGCATTAATCCCATACGAGACTCCTCTGTCCAACAGTAATCCAAGACAGGACTGGCCTATCCAGCAGTAATCCCACTTGGGACTGGACTATCCAGCAGTAATCCCACAGGGGACTTGTCTATCCATCAGTAATAACACACAGGACTGGTCCACCCAGCAGTAATCCTACACAGGACTGGCCTATCCAGCAGTAATCTCACATGGGACTGACCTATCCAGCAGTAATCTCACACTGGACTGCTCTATGCACCAGTAATCCGACGGCACTGACCTATCCATCCTACATGGGATTAACATATATACCAGTAATCCCACATGGGGCTGATGTTATTGTCTGTCCCAGATAATCTATTCCAGACATTATTGTCTGTACCACATCACCTATTCCAGACCTTATTGTTTGCTCTACATGTATGCTTTCAATACTGCTACACTTTCGGCGGATGACCCCGCAAGGCGAGATGTTGGGGTTCTCAGAACGCTTGTTGATATATTGTCCCCCGATGCCAAAAGGCCTGGAGAGGATTCGATATTGGGGTCCATCCATCTTCATTTCTGGTCAATAATTTCTGTGAAACTGAACACACCCTTTTCAAATTTAGTACCTTGCCTCAATATCTTGTTTGCGATTGGTTTCATGCCAATCACTTAGTGGGTGTGGGAGCAAGTTAACATTTGGTAAACCGGTACCTTTCCTCCATATCTGTTGTTTTGTTTTTCATGCCGATCTGTCTATAGATAGCTGGTGCCACCCAAAGGGGGCCAAATTAAAATTTTGCTTCTGGACAAATTACCTAGAGAAAACATCAAGTGATTCTTTCCAAATCTCATACCTTGCCTCAATGTCAGGCTTGGGATTGTTTTTCATGCGGCCGATCTGTCTATACATGTGGGTCGTACCATTTGATGAATTTTCCCCAAATTTGGTATGTGGGTACCTTGCCTGGAGATGTCGCTTGGGGTTGATTTTTATGCTGATCTGCCTATAGGTGATACCACCTTGAGGTTAAAATTTTGTTTCTAGACAACCACTTTTGAAAACTTGACCATATTTTTTTCCAAATTTGGTATATGCGTATAGGCCCATCTTGCGTCCAGATCTGGCATGGGATTGTTTGTATAAAGTTATGGATCGTATCACCTTCGCATACCTTTATAGCGACCAAAGTTGAAGAGGGATAATTGTTAAGCAAAATTGCATATTTTGAAAATGGTGACAAACAGGGCATTCCTCATCCTCGCGGGCCAGTGTATCAATCGATAGGTTACGACAGATACACTGGCTTGGTTAGTTACCGACGCCATTACCAATAGTAGTTCTGGATATAAATAGCTGGAGGGGTTTCCACTAACCGAACCAATCAATAAGTGCGCTGAAGCAGCTCATCAGCCCAATCCACAGTGAGGTTAAAGTTTTAACTGGTTTGAATTTCATCATCGGCCAGACTACCTTTGAAGTTGGGCTGAAATCGACATCGGGTGTCAAAGCGAAAACTGCAGGCTTCAGATACCGGCATGCTAATTCAAAACAACTGCTGGGATGAAATGTACGAGATTGTATAATAGATACGACTCGAGAACTCATCCGAATCACCAAAAAGGTCCAGGTCTACAATTATTTAGGGATTACTTGGACTTGTGCAGATGGGCATTCCTTGGAGTGCATGTACTTTAATGTTACTGAATTCAAATTTTGGAGAAAGTTAAAAAATATGTGAGTTCCTCTTGTAAGGAGCAATGGGAGTTCCTCTTGTAAGGAGCAGTGCGAGTTCCTCTTGTAAGGAGCAGCATGAGTTCCTCTTGTAAGGAGCACTGGGAGTTACTCTTGTAAGGGACATTGTGAGTACTCTTGTAAGGAGCATTGGGAGTTACTCTTGTAAAGAGCATTGAGTTACTCTTGTAAGGAGCAGTGTGAGTTAGTCTTGTAAGGAGCATTGTGAGTTACTCTTGTATTTAAGAGCATTGTGAGTTACTCTTGTAAGGAGCATTGTGAGTTACTCTTGTAAGGAGCATTGTGAGTTACTCTTGTAAGGAGCATTGTGAGTTATTCTTGTAAGGAGCATTGTGAGTTACTCTTGTAAGGAGCATTGTGAGTTACTCTTGTAAGGAGCATTGTGAGTTATTCTTGTAAGGAGCATTGTGAGTTACACTTGTAAGAAGCATTGTGAGTTACTCTTGTAAGGAGCATTGTGAGTTATTCTTGTAAGGAGCATTGTGAGTTTTCTTGTAAGGAGCAAGTTACCCTTGTTGTAAGGAGCTGTGTGAGTTATGCTTGTAAGGAGCAGCCTGAGTTACTCTTGTATGGAGCCGTGTAAGTTGCTCTCACAAGGAGCAGTATGAGTCACTCATGTAAGGAGCTGTGTTGGTTCATTTTGTAAGGAACAGCAAAGGTTCCTTTTGTAAGGAGCAGCATGAGGTTACCTCTTTTAAGGAGCAGCATGAGTTTCTCTGATAAGGGCCAGTGTGAGTTACTTTTGTAAGGAGCAGTACAAGTTGCCATGTATTTCCCCTTTACCTTTGTGCTGAGGGAAGCATACTTACCCCAGTAGTTTGAACAGCTGTTTGGTACAAGGTGAACTATTTTGGACGAAGATTCTAACAGAACTTTCCCCATCAATGTACCTTTTACCTGTGGTTCTCAGACCCACTGCCTATCATCAACTAACAGAGAAAGATAGCAGATTGGAGGAGGGTTGGCTGGGGAGAGGGGGGCAATCTGTGTTAATTCAGTGTTACTGTCATGCCTGTGTACCTTGTATACTCCACATTTGTGAGGTTGGCCTCTTGCCCAGTTTCCTTCAGGCACAGGAAGTGCTGTATCCTGAGTGTAAGTGTACTGAGGGACCTCAGGTTCATCCATCTGATCAGTCTCAGCCATATACATGTAGTCTACACTTGATTCTCACGATCTTTGTGCCCATGCTCCTGGTCAGTCTCAGCCATATTACATGTGGTCTACACTTGATCCTCACGATCTTTGTGTCCATGCTACTGGTCAGTCTTAGCCATATACATGTAGTCTACACTTGATCCTCATGATCTTTGTGCCCATGCTCCTGGTCAGTCTCAGCCATATACATGTAGTCTACACACTATCCCCATGATCTTTATACCCATGCTCCTGGTCAGTCTCAGCCATATAAATGTAGTCTACACACTATCCCCATGATCTTTATGCCCATGCTCCTGGTCAGTCTCAGCCATATAAATGTAGTCTACACACTATCCCCATGATCTTTATGCCTATGCTCCTGGTCAGTCTCAGCCATATAAATGTAGTCTACACACTATCCTCATGATCTTTATACCCATGCTCCTGGTCAGTCTCAGCCATATAAATATAGTCTACACACTATCCCCATGATCTTTATACCCATGCTCCTGGTCAGTCTCAGCCATATAAATGTAGTCTACACACTATCCCCATGATCTTATATGCCTATGCTCCTGGTCAGTCTCAGCCATATACATGTAGTCTACACACTATCCCCATGATCTTTATACCCATGCTCCTGGTCAGTCTCAGCCATATAAATGTAGTCTACACACTATCCTCATGATCTTTATACCCATGCTCCTGGTCAGTCTCAGCCATATAAATGTAGTCTACACACTATCCCCATGATCTTTATACCCATGCTCCTGGTCAGTCTCAGCCATATAAATGTAGTCTACACACTATCCCCATGATCTTTATGCCAGATGCTCCTGGTCAGTCTCCGCCATACACATGTAGTCTACACACTATCCCCATGATCTTTATACCCATGCTCCTGGTCAGTCTCAGCCATATAAATGTAGTCTACACATTATCCCCATGATCTTTATGCCAGATGCTCCTGGTCAGTCTCAGCCATATAAATGTAGTCTACACACTATCCTCATGATCTTTATGCCAGATGCTCCTGGTCAGTCTCCGCCATGCACATGTAGTCTACACACTATCCCCATGATCTTTATACCCATGCTCCTGGTCAGTCTCAGCCATATAAATGTAGTCTACACACTATCCCCATGATCTTTATGCCAGATGCTCCTGGTCAGTCTCCGCCATACACATGTAGTCTACACACTATCCCCATGATCTTTATACCCATGCTCCTGGTCAGTCTCAGCCATATACATGTAGTCTACACACTATCCCCATGATCTTTATACCCATGCTCCTGGTCAGTCTCCGCCATATACACGTAGTCTACACACTATCCCCAGTCTCAGCCATATACATGTAGTCTACACACTATCCCCATGATCTTTATACCCATGCTCCTGGTCAGTCTCCGCCATATACACGTAGTCTACACACTATCCCCAGTCTCAGCCATATACATGTAGTCTACACACTATCCCCATGATCTTTATACCCATGCTCCTGGTCAGTCTCCGCCATATACATGTAGTCTACACACTATCCCCAGTCTCAGCCATATACATGTAGTCTACACACTATCCCCAGTCTCAGCCATATACATGTAGTCTACACACTATCCCCATGATCTTTATGCCCATGCTCCTGGTCATAGCATAATAATTATTAGGTCAAGTTAGTCCCCACCTAAGATATAAAACAATATCTTGCCTGTATCATTAACATTATCTATTTTGACGCCATGAGGGCCAAAAATAGTACAATACATTTTCACAATAAAAAATCCTATGTATCTATCATGTGATAGTTGCCAGTTAACAGACCATTAGGTGTGGACTTTATACTCCGGTTGACATTTTGATGTTGAAGGTCAAGGTCAAAGAAATGCCTTGGTCTTCTTGCTCAATCATGGCATCTACATAATGCCCTGGCACCAATAGTGACATATTGTGATGAGGCAGATGTCTCAAAATCCAGACAGATTGATAAATATGTCTACTGATTGATGTAAAAACATGTTACATTCCAAACAGTCTACAAGATAGATCATCAAGCTTGATACACAGTATTACAGGAACAACACCAACTTGAATGTCCAAGTCAGATAATCTACATGGTGTGTACATAGTGGGTGAAATAACTGGTGTATGAATATGAGTGGAAATACTGGAGTACAATTAATAGATAATTAAGAGAAAGAGAGAGCAGACTGGGTGACCTGGTCATGGTTAGATGATATGGATACAGATGTAAGGATATATCATTGGGAACAGATATTCATTACTAGTAGCTATGCATCATAGCGATCGCTTTGTCCGTCTGTCCATCCGTCCGTCTGTCTGTCCAAATTTCTTGTCCGCGCAATATCTCGGTTAATATTTGATGGACAGGATTGAAACTTGCATGAAATGTGGCCAGTGCCTCGTAGTTGTATTTTCAAGAGTTATGGCCAGGCTTTGTTCCTGAAATCTCCGTGAATGGGACTTGCCCGGGCTGGATCTTGATTAATATTGTGGACAAGTATGAAATTTGCATGATATGCGATCAATGCCCCATAGTTGTGCAGTGTAAAGTTTCTCCACTTTTCGTTTATATTTCCAAGAGTTATGGCCCTTTATTCCTGAAATCTCCGTGAATTGGGACTTGTCCGGGCTGGATCTTGGTTAATATTGTATGGACAATTATGAAATTTGCATGATATGTGGTCAGTGCCCTGTAGTTGTGCAGCGTGAAGTTCCTCTGCATTTTGCGTATATTTTCAAGAGTTATGGCCCTTGGTTCTTGAAATCTTTGTGAATCGGGACTTGTCCGGGCTGGATCTCGGTAAATATTTTATGTATTTCACCATAATATAGTCCAAGGAATGTAGGTCTCGTAACCAGGTCACATTTTCAGATTTGGCGAAAGCCCCGACGACCATCTTGCATCAGAACATTGTATTATCACTTGATACTTGGAATATGTATTATGCAGTCATTCGTTTTTGAGGCGCGCGATCGCTCGCGCGCACCATCGCTCGCCTAATTTCATTTCAAGGCGCGCGATTGATCGCGCACCTAGAGAAGTCCTGCTTCCCAAAACCCAATGCATATTTTTTTGAAAATATAAGTCGATAATTCATCACGCATTCACGAAACGAAAATAGGAACTCTTCTGTGTTCGGCGGTACATTCCTTGGCTATTTGGGGAAATACAAAATCGTAATTCTAGCAGCGAAGTCGGAGAGTCCGGTCGTCCCTTTGATGTGATGTTTGAAGTAGATGTTGAATATGTCACCAACGACTATTCAGATATATTGTTTTCGAAAGCCCTAATATATATTCATGAATTATCA
>JAVTVY010053681.1:0-26712 GCA_036873755.1 Hanleya hanleyi
AACAAAAAGGAGCCATTCTCATTCATCAGCACACAGATGTCCAAGACTGACATGAGCGGAAAGCTCCTTCTGTGTACCCGTTTTGAGTCCGTGTTCTTCAACAGGCGTTATGACCTCACAATACTTCAACCGTGCAACCATTCCGAGGCGGACACTAGGGTCCTCCTGCATCTAGCACATGCCACGGAGAAGGGTCATATACAACAGCCTATGTTCGCACGATGGACAGCGATGTCCGGTCTTTGAAGACCCTCGGTCTATCGGAACTCCTGGTGGACTTCGGTACTGGAAAGAATTATTGTGACATTCAGTCCATACCGTTTGTTCCGATCTCGGTCCGTCAAATCCTTGGCACTACCCCTCTTCCACAGCCTTACTGGGTGCGACCCGACTTCACAGTTCCTTGATAGCGCAAGCCAGAAGGTATAGATACCAATAATCATTGGTATATTGTTGCTAAAGCGGTCTTTGTATTGTATTTCGAACATTTAAATACACATAGCCGCGTAGCGGCATAGTTATAGCATTTTGTCAGCAGATGTCATCTCCGGAGTATTTTAATATAATTTGTTCCTGAATACTCTTCGTTCGATTGTTCTTAGTGGTAACTGTTGATCTTTGACCTTTGACCCCAAAATGGGTTGACCTCAAATCTTCAAAATAGGGTCAGAATCGGAGAATGCCACAAACCTCTATGGCATTATTTGTGGTTCTTTTGGTGCTATACCTACAATTGCCCTCTGGTTCGGATGACCTCTATCGCGACTCTCAAATGAAATATTGCCCCGAATCGCCAAAATAAGGCCAGATTCGGGTTACTCAAACCTGGAAACCAATAGAATGAGGCAGTTTATATATCTTGCCCCAAAACCACTGATAATGGCGAATTTGTCCCCAAAATGGCCTTTAGGGTGACCTTAAAGGTTACCTTGACCTAAAATCGTTGAAATAAGATCACAATCAGATTCTCCGACCCCAAAAACCACTAAAAAGTGCTATTATTCACATTTCTAGCCCTTTTGGTTATTCAACTATAAGCAGGATGGCGACCATATTGAATTTCGCCGAATATGGCGGCCCTAGGCGGCGCCCGTCTTGGCGCCCGTCAAAAATCGAAATAGTATGGTATGGGCGACATATGGGCCAAATTTGGTGCTTTTGGAAGAATGTGAACCAAAATATCCCTAACAGCCCCGACTAACCTGGCGATATAAAATAAATGGAGGATTGAAGGGACAAAGCATACGAACATAAATTCCACAATGAAATAGAATTACCTTCATTCTGTTCGCCCATGAGACATAATGAAAAAATCAAATTTTCTTGTCAGGATTTCCACGTCTGATCTTGTTTGCTGTAATCGACATTTCTAGTACACAAATGCTCTCCATTGTATCTGGTAATTCACAAAGACTAATCGCTTGATTCTTTACAGGGAGACGTCTATTCAAGTACTTGACATTTACTCAGAGCTCCCGTGGTGCCCTGCAGTGCACAACTCGCGAGGTGTCAAAATGACAATCGTCGGCGAATCTTACTGGAAAATTTAGCAAAAAATCGTTTTTACTTCAGCCTTCTTAATGACTTGGACACAAAAATCATTTAAAATGACAAATTTGCTGATTTGTTACTGAGTATTATCTGTCACTCTATGAAAAATTAATGAAGTATAGTCTATAAAATGAATAACGTCGCACAGATGTACTCGACTTCGGTTTTCTGTCGGTTTCTCCGTTTTGAATTTGGTATGGGCCTAGAGTTTTCAACTCTGATAACTTATAGCATATAAGCATATATAGAACTAGTCGACTTTGCTTCAAAGAATGTGTGATGGTTACCCGAGAATAACTCCCTCGGACGTGACGGTAGTGAACATGATTTTCGTTTGAAAGTGAAACGACTGAAAGTGATTGTTATGTACTGTAAAAATGCTGAAGTTTCATATCATGCGAAATGGTGATGGTCAATTGCTCTAAACTGGATTTATTCAAGTTTGAAAACGGTCAGATGTGCTCTTTCGACATTTTAGGGACATTTTCCGAAGGGATTCCCCTTCATATATAAAATATGACACCTCAAACCAAAACCATTTGTGTGTATTTATTATCCCAATGCTTAGTGTTACAATCAGTTGAAATATCATTCTGGTTTGAGGTGTCATATTTCATCAAAATTAAAAATTGTGCAAATGCTTCGCTTGTATTCTACCAGAAACGTTATGTGAGCAAGTAAAAAATACATTTGAAGTAGACGTCATCGTAGTGCAGTTGTTAGGCTGCTCGCTTTCGAAAGCTGTGTGGTGACCGGATTGTTGAGCTATGGGTTCGAGTCACATTTTGGATCAGGAAAAAATTTCTTCCTATTTTGTTATTCTTTTTTTTCTAATATTTAACATTTGGATTTATTTATGTTATGTGAAACAATCTTCAGTGATATTCAGTTAATAAAATATACATATAACTGTGTATACACATGACATGCCCAAGTCACCGTGACTGAATTGGTTTATTTTCACGGGTCAGCAATACTTCCCATGTAGAAGAAACGAGGGAATCTTCAAGTGTATTTTCCTGAACTGTTCTCGTTATATTTAAGAATCATTATAGTTCTCACTATGAACAGTAATGTACCATTCAACAAGTCGAAGTATGAGTGTTGTCACAAAAATACGCATTCAGGCCAGACCAGCAAAATATCTGGTTCACAGTTAGAGTGGGTAAAACGAAGGAGTGAAATCTGCGAATGCTGAGACCACCGAAGCGCCTACAGCCGTAGCCGATGATCAAGTTCCCGTTGTGTCATACTATACCATTTCCTCGTTTGTCTCGGACACGGGCGTACTGTGTGTTGTGTCGGCATAGAGGTCCAGGCATGAAACTAATTCCACCTGAAGCAGACACACACCCTGCATTTCGGATGCGGCCGTGTTACCGGAATCCTCCGATGAAACTGGATCGGATACCGTCTGAGCGCATGTGTTACCTTTCAGTCTTGACAATGAACTTGTAAGTTTTTATCGAACTGAACTGAGGCTCTTCATTATTTATTTTTGTAACAATTGAAGCAACATGGCAACACTTTGTGTGTTTTTTTTTGTGTGAAATATGTTGCCAGCATTTATTTGTTGCTCGGTAAAAAAAGAAATAGAGATATATATAATATATCGTTTTGCGTGTTAAATCTCTCATATCTGTGATAAAATCTGCTCTGTCAGTCCCGGTACATGCATGTATCGAGGTGTCTTCGGTCTTTTAATTTATTACGCGAATAATACTTAGCAGCCAGGCGTGTATAGAATACGTATTAGGGACAGATATTCTACGGCAAGTTCGATTTGCAACATTACAATGACGTCGCTCGTTAAAAGAAGTTACTTTTGAAACAGCAATAATTTCACATATTCGCAGATTATTTAACTAAAAGACGGTTGCGAATTAATATATGATTAATCCTTGTTATTGTTTGAAAATGGGGTAAAAATGGAATTTCGACCGAAACGAATAATTCTGTACGACTGGCCTAAAAAAACGTTACTGACGAGGAAACCTGTTCATTTAAAAATAGAACGTGCCAAAATAGCACAGAGTCGGCTGTGCATTTGACGTCATAAATGGCAGCTGACCCGGCCTGGACAATAGATATACACACGCCAGTGTCCGAGGGAGTTATTCTCGGGTAACCATCACACATTCTTTTCTAAGTTGGTTTTAGTTTTTTAGATATTCGCGTTTTACTAACTTTAGCATTTTTTTTTAAATAAACTTGAATAAAATCACATCTATGACGAAATTATTAAAATTGTGGCGCAGTTTACTAGTTCAGAGAGCTAATAATATGTGCCTTGAATTCCAATAAATTTGCACCAAGCATGTATAAGATATATGTGCTGTGAAAAATTGGGTATACTTTTCGAAAATATTACTGTTCAAAGTTGTGTAGAGTATTTAGTCTTGAAAAAATTGCGAAATAATAATAATATCCAGTTTCTCCACAAAAACAGCTTTCAGAAAATATATAATATGATAAAATTGGTCAACAGCTTGTCGAGTAATTAAGCCAGAAGATAAGAGGTGTGTATTGAGCCTTTGGCTAGGTCTCCCGCTACCTTAAACAAGAAAAAAAATCTTAAAATCTTAAGAATTTTTCTTAAAACAAGATTTTTTGGGAAATCTTAACATTTTAAGATTGTTTTTAAGATTTTTTTTTAAGATTTATTTTTTCTTCTTTCTTTTTTCTTTGATAGGCATTTAGAAGTCGGCGTATATAACACAATGCTATTCTATGGATAATAACTTCTTAATTGCTGTGCGTTTCGTTGGAGATACTTCCAACTTTTTCAAAGCTAAAATGAATGATTTATTTCTTGTTTAAGTAAAATTTGGAGTGGGGTAAGTATATTTTACTTAAACAAGAAAAAAAATATCTTAACATTTTCTTAAAATTTAACTTATTTTGAGTAAAATTATCTTATTTCAAGAAAATTTTAGAGCATTATCTTAAATAAGTAGGGTATTTTTGGCAGTGTGTGCATATTGTTTTAGGACACTTTATTTTTTCGATTTCAACTGTACCACGAATAAGCCAAAATGCAGCCTTATCGTAGCATCTTTATTTTTGCAAATGTATCTTTTTGTGAAAAGCATCAACGTGTTTATTGTACATTGTTCCTTTCTCCAACGTGATATGATTTGTCTTTATTGATTTCCTCATGTAGACCCATTTGTTTTAGCTTATAAATCTCCCAGAATAGGCCTACCGCAACATTATTAGCGCTGATACAGATCATTGTCAACTTAGCACAGAAAACACGCATATCATAAACTCATGTTAGAGGTCTTTGTAAAGTGTCACGTCAAATTTACGATAACAGATAACCGTAACAGATAAGGTTTGTGAAGTCAAGGATTAACAATCAAATATTTATTTACAATACTAAAATCTTATACAAATTAAGTAATGTCAATACAACAAATAGATGTGAAATAAAGTCTTAGTGTTCAATGCTATACCGGTGTATACTTCACAGTCCGTGTTGACGTGTATAAGTCTCTTCACAGTCCGTGCCGACGTGCACAAATCACTTCTCTGTATTTTGGTAGTCCAACACTGCTCGGTTGTTTAGAGTCCCAGTAAATGTCCAATTTCCGAAAGTTCAATCACGTAGATTACACAGCAGTCAAAAATCAATTCACAGGAGTGTACAATCCAGCAGTCCGCAGCAAAGGTAATACAGTATAACGCACCCACATAAAGCCAGTTTGAATTCCCTCCCCGAATAATTGAGTGTTACGCTATTTATGCTTTATGCGGCATTCCAGTACATTGTACCAAATCAAGAAGCCTCTCGAATATGCATTACATCATCATCTGGCCTAGATACAATTTATAATAATCTTCTAGAAAGATCGAAGTGATTAACCCACGTAAACAAGCTTGCGTCATATATTCTAGAAGCATCATGTAACGTTATGATGGTTGATATCGTATGCTGTAAATCGTGATAGAAAGCAACACGTGAATGAAATACAACCTGAAGCCATGGATGAGGAACTGCCAACAACCGTTCTAAGTTTAATATCAGTTTTACGACACTCATTACAGGCCTGGTCAAATGGCGGGTAACTCTAAGTGGTAAACACTGTCACATCTTCCCTTTTATCAATAAAGCTCGTTTTAAAATATGAACTGTCTTTGTTGTCATTCAATGTCTCTCAGAAATGTCTCATTTCTTACACAAGATATGTATTACACAAGATAAGAACTTTAAACCAATTGTTAAAGAATATCTAGAAACTCAAATGTGGAATTAAAAAGAACTGAACTTTAACTATTATAATCCACATTTACTTAAGGTGGCTCCCTGGTTACAAGAATGGCTGTTCTGCGCAGCTTTTTGCGCATAGCAATTACCTCCCTTGTAATCGTACTCTTGTGTGCGAATGGATAGAATGAGATACTGTGACGTGCTGCGTTTACTAAGCATCCCTTGTGACGTCATGACGTCGAATGGCAAACTCTTTGTTGGCGTGGCATTTGTCGACGTCATGACGTTGCATTGTTGCGACTTCATGCAAAATGGCGGGAAAAAGTGTGGGAGTGGGTAGATTCGGAGACCTATTCATGCCCTTTTTTGGATGGCGACCTACCTTATATTTGAGTTAGTAAAAAACCACATACTTCAAGGAACACATAGTAAAAAAATGAGAAAATTGACATGACTTTTGAATATTCTGAAAACAATTATGTCTCAAGTATTGGGTGTTTTACATAGTAATCACATTGTACCAATTTGCCACACGTTATACAAGGTACACGTTCTACAAGCTGAAAATTAGAAAAAAGTAATACGCTATGCCCCAATTTTTATATCATTTTCTGATATAGGAAGGACTTCCTGAGCTATACAAAAAATATGAGAAAAATGACATGACTTTGCATCTAAACCAGGGAGCCACCTTAACGTCTGAAATGCACATGTAACTTTAACTTTCAAGTTCAAGTATATATAAAGTCCTCATTCATTGGCCGTTTTACAACTCGACCACTTCGCGTTGTTCGATCCGCATTATGCGACACATGACTCGATTCAGGCGGAGTACACACTGGTATCTAATTCTGAGGTACTCTAGTTTTGATAGCCGTGCTGGATGCTGATTGGTTGGTTTTCGACTGTCCGTTGGCCGCTGATGCTGGTTTCTCTGCGACAGGCCGAACGACTACAGGACGTTCCAACAGCACTTCGGTCATGGGTCGAAATGCCTCGTTTGTCTCGCGAACATGTCTGCGATTTTTTTCGGTAGATTTATCCGTTTTCAGTTCGGCCACGGTACGAACGGATACCTACTTGTTGTTCCACTCGCGCTTTCACCCATATTTTCGTATTGGTTGTCGAGCGTACGCGAACCAGGAGTTCCTAGGAGTTCCTGTCATAGTAATAAGTCTGTCGTGCTTTACGCTCTTTCAGCTTACGTTTCACGCCAGAAGCTGTTTTCGGTTCGTGCAAGCTTTTCGACATGGGCACAAGTCCTCTCGTTCGTCTGCCGAAAAGACGTTGAGCAGGCGAGTAGCCTACTCCCTCTGTCGGAGTATTACGTAGTTCAAGTAGAGCTAGATACGGGTCTGACTTCGCGGTCGTTGTCTTCTTGAGCAGATTTTTCGCAGATTTTACCGCGTTTTCGGCTTTTCCGTTTGACGCGGGATATCTCGGTGAAATAGTCACGATCTTAAAGTCATAGTCCCGCGCAAAATCTTGATATTCCTTTGAATCCAAGGGTGGTCCGTTGTTTGAAACTACTTCTTTCGCGATCCCTTGTCTGGCGTAGTAGGTTTTCAGCTTGTGGATGACATCATCGGGTATTTTCAAACGGTCGATACGTTCTACTTCGTAGAAGTCCGAATAGTAATCGACGCACACAATGTACTGTTTCCCTTGGAAATCGAAGAAATCGATAGCCACTTTTTCCCAGGGGCGATCGGGAATCTCATGTGAGATAATATGTTCACGTGTCTGTTCTCGTTGATGAGTGTTACACGCGTCGCATGCACTAACATGTGTCTCAATGTCCTGAGCCATGTTTCCCAAGTAAACGACTTCACGGGCACGACGGATTGTGCTCTGAACACCCATGTGGCTCGCATGTAGCTTGGTCAAGATCGGTTTTCTCATACTGTCAGGTATCACAAGACGTTCGCCCTTGAATACAAGTCCATCTTGTACAACAAGTTCGTCCCGGAATGTATGAAAGTGCTTCAATTTAGGTTTACTTTCATAGCTTCCTGCCCTATACACATGTGAATAATGTGGCACTTCGAATGTTATTGGGTTGTAAATCTAGACGACTGGCTATTTCGTAATTGTTCCACATCCGTTTGTACGCTTGTCAGTTTTGTTTCAGGTTTCCTGTCAAGTTTAGTTTGTCAGGAATGGGAACATTTTGTAGGACAGACGGCGGCCCCGCAGGCGCAGTGCCCCATCTCCGTTATTTACGATGCCATTGTGCGCCATAGTTACACAAATGTTTCGATGTGAAAGGATGATACCTGCCACAAACCTTGATTGTCACAAGTTGTCACACGTGTATGTGGACGTTGTTGTTGTTGCATGTCGATGTACAGTGGTATAAGAACCAGTCCTGATCAGGGTTTATTTTACACGCTGGTTGACAATATACTATTCAAAATGTTCCTCAGAATGTCTGTTTTCCTTCTGACACCATATAACGTTATGATGGTTGATATCGCATGCTGTAAATCGTGATAGAAATCAACACGTGAATGAAATACAACCTGTCAAATTTACGTGAAAAATAACATATTGGGTGATCTACACCATCTATACCTTCTTGTAACAAAACGGCACCAGCAGCAACATCACTAGCATCAGAAGTTCAATAGACATCTCTCATGACCTTCTGCTAGCATCTACAGCCAGTTTAAAAGGTGAATCAAAATCTGGTGCTGGTTCAAATGACATATTGATAGCGTACTGCCTGACTTCACAAATTTAGACAATGTATCAATTTAGAACTATGTTGCACAGCTGATCAGCTGGCAGCTATAATGTAAACAAAGCTCCCGGACAGGCCCCCAATTTCTGTCACGTCAAATTTACGATAACAGGAAAACGTAACAGAAAAGGTTTGTGAAGTCAAGGATTAACAATCAAATATCTATTTACAATACTAAAATCATATACAGATTAAGTAAGATCAATACAACAAATAAATGTGAAATATAGTCTTACTGTTCAATGCTATACCGGTGTATACTTCACAGTCCGTGTTGACGTGTACAAATCTCTGGGCTGAATACAATTTATAATAATCTTCTAGAAAGATCGAAGCGATTAACCCACGTAAACAAGTTTGCGTCATACATTCTAGAAGCATCCTGTCTTTATAGACTACAATACCATGACAAAAGTGAAGTGATTTTGATTGAAATTCCTTCCAAAATCAAACAGGACGATTTCGAGGCTTAATTACGTTAGTTCTTTAGACAATAAGCCATAATTAGAGCGACAAACACAGCTGGTGTACAGTCAAATATGCCTGAAAATAGACCAGTATTTGAATGTTAAGCTGATACTCCTGATCCTCATAGCAATTCTGTGTTCCAAATTAAAAAAGTCACGGTGACAAAAAGACATCAAGCTATAAATCTAGACTGTCTGTTAGACGGGGGTATCCCAGCAGCCTTTGCGGCGCTCCCTGACAACAACCGCGTGGGCTAAAGCAAGGCATAGCGACGTATTCCCTTAGCCCAGGCAGACCGCGCTTCTCGCCGTTAAATCGTATTTCCTCGACGTTTGCGGCTGGTAATCATTTGGAATCGATAATATATTATTAATAAAGTAACATTTAGCAGCTGAAAGGATCAATTGTGTGATAAAGACTCCAGGAAAGGGTAATAAACAGCTCTAAATAACCCACAACAGTGATCTACAGGGCGCTAACCCAGCCGTTAAAATCCTGGGGTTAACACAGCGGCAACACCGTCATTGTCGGCATATAGCACGGATAATCTGTTTTAATTTCCCCCCATAAATCAACATTTTACCACTCCTATACTCTTTACAATTTTAACCAAAATTCTAGGTGATATCGATAGTAATCGATTCTTACCCAGCCATGCAGTCACAGTGTGCGGAAATAATTGTTCCACAATTGTTTACAGCAGCCCAGGGATGATGGGGTTCCTCATTTATCCCGTATGATGGTCGAACATCAGCCTTGAATACAAAATGTATAGGAATGGTTGTAAGGTGATGAACAATTCCCACACATCCGGAAATGAAAAATCTATAAGATTCAAGGGATTTCAAATTCCTCATGGCTTCTGAAGAATATATTCGAGGAAAGTTCACTAGGTAATGAAACACATCCTCCTACAAAACTTCTGACCAAGCTGTCATGTCTTCTATCCACACATCAGCTGGTAACTTGTAAGGGCATTTATCCAAACCGACTAGCGAGAGTTTTGACTGATATCTCGTCTTTGCCTCACCTGGCAGATTATCTGAATATTCGTAACTCATCGTGCTAGTTGTAAATATGGTCTGAGATTGTCATGAAAACAAGTATATATTTGCGTTATTTACCATTTCCTGATCATTAAGTCAATCATTAAATCTGGATAATTAACAGCTTTATAAAAGCAGAAGAACACAGACTATCCATAACGGTGAAGGAATTTTGCTACAAGTATATATCTGCGTTATTTACCATTTCATGATCAATAAGTCAATCATTTAATAAGTCAATCATTGAATATGGATAATTAACAGCTTTATGGGGGGAAATTAAAACAGATTATCCGTGCTATATGCCGACAATGACGGTGTTGCCGCTGTGTTAACCCCAGGATTTTAACGGCTGGGTTAGCGCCCTGTAGATCAATGTTGTGGGTTATTTAGAGCTGTTTATTACCCTTTCCTGGAGTCTTTACCACACAATTGATCCTTTCAGCTGCTAAATGTTACTTTATTAATAATATATTATCGATTCCAAATGAATACCAGCCGCAAACGTCGAGGAAATACGATTTAACGGCGAGAAGCGCGGTCTGCCTGGGCTAAGGGAATACGTCGCTATGCCTTGCTTTAGCCCACGCGGTTGTTGTCAGGGAGCGCCGCAAAGGCTGCTGGGATACCCCCGTCTAACAGAATTCTTTAAAGGTCAACCCAAACGGAATTTTTTTTGGTCTAAAAATCCTTAAAAATCATAGTTCATACTTCACTTTGTATGAAAAAAATATTGAAAAAATTCTAATCTGATCAGAAACACACGTAATATGGGAGCAAAGTGGGCTTTTTCACACTTTCACAGCTGGGTTGATGACGTCACGCAGGGAAGTTCCCTGAGAAAAAACAGCGGATAACATGGAAAGCGAGTGCAGTCAGAGCTCCGGTTCAGATGTCGATTCGAGCGATATCAGCTGCTTAGATGGAAATATTTTTCGCCAAGAAGATGAAATAGACATAGAGGAGGTACGCTCATATTATTCAGCTTGTATCACTGGCGTCCCTTCTCTCCTTAGGGACGTCAGTGATACAAGCTGTTTATCAGCGTATAGAGGAGGATGATGACGGGCAAATTAACAGTTGTTTGCAGACCAAACGTATATATATTTATGAAAGATCATTTTATTATTATTAAATAGTATATATGAAATAGAGACTCATCCAGTCTAGCCTGTAGGTGCTCAAGCAACAAATGCCACGCGAGAGCGAGCAGGGCATGTACAGCCGTCTCCCTGCCCGCGGCCTCGCTTGCAGGCTAGGTTCGTTCAGCCGATGTCCGTGATAGATTCTCCTTGTCCGATTTCTTTGCCGTCACATTCTGATTGTTCTTAGGTTTGATAGTTGGAATAGCTGTCCTCTTTAGTTTTGGTTTGTACCCGAATTCAACTGCTACGCTGTAAGTAGTAGTAGAGGAGCCCTGATGGAAGTGGACCAATCAGAATTGAGAACGAAAGTAGGTCAAGTATGACGCGTTTGGCGTCATCGTATGACGTCACTGGGGTCGGGGTCACGTGAAAGTAGGTCGAGGTCGTCCCGCTGTCCTTATCTAGGTCACTTATGACGCGTTTGACGTCATTGTGTGACGTAATTAGGGTGTGGTCGTAAGAAACCGGTTTAAATTATGTAATAGTGTTACGTAATTAGGTCATGGTCGCTCGTAAGTAGATCGATTATGTAAGACACCGGTTTAAATAGGGCGGTATGGTGTCAGCCCTTTGTTAGCAGCTCCTTTGTTAGCTAACAATAAAAACACCGTGTGACCCTTTGACGGCTAATAGGATAAAAGGCGAACATTCGTTTCTCACAGGCCTCTGGCGCACGAAGGTGTATTTTTACGTATTTGGTCGATCTCCTGTCTCGGTATACAATGGATGACGAGAAAACATTTGAGGAAGGTAAGTTCGCATTATCAGTCATTCCTTTGGGAACAAGCGTATCATAGCGTATTTTGAGAGAAGGTCTTTCATATATTATAGACTGACACAACACAATGTATTAGAGCAAATGACATGTATAGCTAACTGACCGTGCGAGCTAAATTATGTACCTCGGAATGTCACAGCCGAGAGCACATCTATTGTCCTTCTCACCGGTCCATTGCACTTTCGCAAACGGTCCCCCTTTGATACGTGCCGGTGTACACTGAAACGAATTTCTTTCTTTCTTGAATTTTCTTAGTCTAAAATAGTTCGATAATCTAGGTTTATTATTTGTTAGGCCTTAAATATATATATATATATGGGAGAATTTCTGTTAAATACTGTAAGGTTTGTCATACCGACGGTGCGTGTATAGTTAAATGACCGTGCGCGTTAAATTATGTACCTCGTATTGTCACAGCCGACCGCACATCTTTTGTCATTCTCTGTGCGCACCGGTCCATTAAGTTCAAATAGGGATGCATTATGCGTCGCTATTGACATCAATACCATTCAAAAGACCTTTATTCGGTGCCCCTAGCATTGTCTCTGCACAAGGGAGAAAATTAAACTATGTTGTCGTGTATTAAAATAGGCCAACTGTTAGCTATGCATCTGTCTCTCTGGCCGAGTTACTGCGAGAATAAAAGAAACGTTTAACACTCTTTCTATCGCAATTATTTCAAGAAATTCGATAAACACGTATAACATAATTTGACAAAAACAAAGATAAATTTTTACCGTATTGGCGTCGCTAAAATTATGGAATCGAACGTGTTATTTACCCCGACAACTTACACTATTGTGCAAGTCACCAACACACTAGCATTGTTTTACAAGTCACCAACACTCTAGCATTGTTTTACAATACAATACAGTAAACACACACGGTGAGCATTGGGAATGATCGCTCACGATATGATGACTATTTGTATCGTGTTCCGACGAAGCATAGCGTCCGCAAAAGCGCCGCCCGCAAGCGCCCGCAAAAGCGCCCGCAACGCCCGCAAGCGACCGCAAAAACGTCCGCAACGCCCGCAAGCGCCCGTTTCAACGCCCTTCGATATCTGAGAGAAAGAGAGAGATCAGCATATTCACAAGTTTTCATATATTTTATTATCCCGCAAAAGCGCCCGCAACGCCCGCAAGCGCCCGCAAAAACGCCCGCAACGCCCGCAACGCCCGCAAGCGGCCGTTTCGACGCCTTCGATATCTGAGAGAAAGAGAGAGAGATCAGCATATTCACAAGTTTTCATATATTTTATTATCCCACAAAAGCGCCCGCAACGCCCGCAAAAGCGCGCGCAAGCGCCCGCAAAAACGCCCGCAACGCCCGCAAGCGCCCGTTTCAACGCCCTTCGATATCTGAGAAAAAGAGAGAGAGATCAACACGTTCACAAGTTTTCATATATTTTATTATCCCCAATGTGATGCCGTACCCAAGCTGGGGGCCGCTATGGGTATGTTTACAATTCATAACGTTGGAGTGATATCGGTTTTAATCACGCTCTTGTCAGTGTTCGTGAATTCTTGAAGTTCAGCTACGGTCATCATCATCTTTTCGCTTTATTTCTTTATTTCAGCATTCGACAGTGAGCTTCTTAAATCACCGTCAGTTTTCTGATCATTATTATTCGGTGTACCAAGTCCTAATCAGACTCGCTATCTACCAATCCGGGAAAGTCCGTGGGCAACATGTCCTTGAAGAGCTGTTTCCGCATCTTGATGGCGTTTTTTAGGGCCTCTCTTGGAGGTAAACCCATATCCTCTTCTAAGTACCTCTTTGTTTTCATGATGGCCCTGTGGTTACGATCACTTTTCATTTCAAGATGAATCAAGGTATAGTTTTCATACAGAGCCATTGCAGATTTTATGATTCGTGGTTGCATGTTGATATAGGCCTTCTGTAAAGTCTCTTCATCCTGTCCATCTGCCTGGATAGCAGCGGCGTGTGCGTTAATAGCGTTGTCCACAAGGCGATCCCAAAATGACGACTCTCCTTCGTCCGTGTCTGAATCACCCAAACTTTCGCTTCGCTTGCGGCCGTTGCGGGCGCTCTTGGGGGCGCTTGCGGGCGCTTTTGCGGGCGCTTGCGGGCGCTTTTGCGGACGCTACGCTTCGTCGGAACACGATACAAATAGTCATCATATCGTGAGCGATCATTCCCAATGCTCACCGTGTGTGTTTACTGTATTGTATTGTAAAACAATGCTACAGTGTTGGTGACTTGTAAAACAATGCTAGTGTGTTGGTGACTTGCACAATAGTGTAAGTTGTCGGGGTAAATAACACGTTCGATTGAGAGGCCATAATTTTAGCGACGCCAATACGGTAAAAATTTATCTTTGTTTTTGTCAAATTATGTTATAGTGTTTATCGAATTTCTTGAAATAATTGCGATAGAAAGAGTGTTAAACGTTTCTGTTATTCTCGCAGTAACTCGGCCAGAGAGACAGATGCATAGCTAACAGTTGGCCTATTTTAATACACGACAACATAGTTTAATTTTCTCCCTTGTGCAGAGACAATGCTAGGGGCACCGAATAAAGGTCTTTTGAATGGTATTGATGTCAATAGCGACGCATAATACATCCCTATTTGAACTTAATGGACCGGTGCGCACAGAGAATGACAAAAGATGTGCGGTCGGGGTACATAATACGAGGTACATAATTTAACGCGCACGGTCATTTAACTATACACGCACCGTCGGTATGACAAACCTTACAGTATTTAACAGAAATTCTCCCATATATATATATATATTTAAGGCCTAACAAATAATAAACCTAGATTATCGAACTATTTTAGACTAAGAAAATTCAAGAAAGAAAGAAATTCGTTTCAGTGTACACCGGCACGTATCAAAGGGGGACCGTTTGCGAAAGTGCAATGGACCGGTGAGAAGGACAATAGATGTGCTCTCGGCTGTGACATTCCGAGGTACATAATTTAACTCGCACGGTCAGTTAGCTATACATGTCATTTACTCTAATACATTGTGTTGTGTCAGTCTATAATATATGAAAGAACTTCTCTCAAAATACGCTATGATACGCTCAAAGGAATGATTGATAATGCGAACTTACCTTCCTCAAATGTTTTCTCGTCATCCATTGTATACCGAGACAGGAGATCGACCAAATACGTAAAAACACACCTTCGTGCGCCAGAGGCCTGTGAGAAACGAATGTTCGCCTTTTATCCTATTAGCCGTCAAAGGGTCACGCGGTGTTTTTATTGTTAGCTAACAAAGGAGCTGCTAACAAAGGGCTGACACCATACCGCCCTATTTAAACCGGTTTCTTACATAATCGATCTACTTACGAGCGACCATGACCTAATTACGTAACACTATTACATAATTTAAACCGGTTTCTTACGACCACACCCTAATTACGTCACACAATGACGTCAAACGCGTCATAAGTGACCTAGATAAGGACAGCGGGACGACCTCGACCTACTTTCACGTGACCCCGACCCCAGTGACATCATACGATGACGTCAAACGCGTCATACTTGACCTACTTTCGCTCTCAATTCTGATTGGTCCACTTCCATCAGGGCGCCTCTACTACTGCTGTAGATGTCCTCGAATGATGTCTAATTTCTGTCAAAATGTGCCGAGCAAATTATACGAGTACTGGCTCGGGCCCTCTTTCCACACTCTCGTGTTGCGTACAAATTTCCTCCAATTTGCAGCGATTTTCTCGTCTTTAGGCCACAAATGAATACTAACACCGTCATCTGTAGTAAAACTGCAACCTCCTACTACACAACGTCGCGGCATATTTAACAAATGATGCCCCGATACTCCGAAAATCTCCAGAAATCAGCAGCTACTTACGACTGTAGTATACGGCTTTAACATACAGAATACAAGACGGCTTCCCTCCGTGACGTCACAGCTGGAATTGACAGGAGAGCGATGTTCACCTTTCAAACGGCAATATCTCGCCAACCAGACTGCACAAAATTATGAAAAAAATATCATTATTTTCAGAATCGAAAGGACTATTTTTTTATATTTTTGACCTCAGAGCGTTTGGGTTGACCTTTAACGGATATGTTGAGCTATGGATTTTACCACAGGGACGAGATTCTACTATATTGCATATACATACCAACTCACACTTCAGATATATCTGAAGTGTGAGATGGGTATGTATATGCAATATAGTAGAATCTCGTCCCTGTGGATTTTACAGACCTTTCGGTGCTTGCTACTCTCGAACGTCTGGGGCCTAACTATTTATCACTTCACGAAACCAATAGAGATCGTTTCATTACAAGTAGAGATCGTTTGAACTGGTAGAGATCTGTTTGGAAAAAGACAGTGGGCAGTGGTCACCGGGTGGGTACCGCACGGTAAGTCATGAAACTGTCGAACGTGATCCAGGGGAGCTAACCAGCCTATTTTGTGGCGGCGCAGATATTTTTATACTTCCGGCGATATGCAGACGACGGAGAAACGTTTTGACTTATTCTGTGAAAGCTAGTCTGGAGTATATTTATGATACATAGCTAATAAGAGTACTATCATGTAAGTGAACTTATTGAGTATTAGCGAAACATGTTATCATATAAACTAACAAATCAACTGAACAGATGCGACCAGGTCACAGGCAATCAGCCATAAGAGCACGTGTCGAAAACTGGTCACCGTTTCACCTACGGCCTAGGGATCATTTCTCGTACACTTGTCACGGTTTATTTCAATTTTATATGAAAGTAATTTCTTGAAAGACACAAAAACTGACCTGGTTAGTGCTGGGATCAAGACCCTTTCCTGGAAAGAATTTCGCGGGTTACGTGACCTTTCCCTGCACGTGCGGGAGTAGATGGAGAAAACCATCCATGAATTGATGTGATATCTGACGGTCGTAATTCATGGATGGAGCGCCAAGTCATAGTAAAACACCGAGTAGAAATCCAGCCCCCCTCGCCTGACGAGGGAGATGGTATTTACGCTAAAAATACGGCGAAAGCATCAAAGTTTAGCAACTTACTATCTCCTCAGATCATTATCCTATCCATAAACACCGTTTATTTGGGTATTCGGCTCTGTTTTGTTGAGATAGCAGCATAAATCCACACCTACTGTACCGTTTTCTTCCATCCGCCTCTGTTCGCTCGAAAGTTAGGCCAAAAAACATGCGCACACGATACACTTTACGTCATAGTCACGTGACTCTCATTTGGCGACCCGTCGTCATCTGCGCTTTTCCTCCACACGTGGTTTTGTAGCTGTCAGGCGCGTTAGAATAATGGCAGAAGCGGCTAACTGATTACACGCGAGATAATGAGCTGTATTAACTGCAACCAGGAATTCATTCGTAAGTCTGGCCATGGATATAGCAGGCATCCGGTAACCTCAACATTAAGGGGGTCCGATTTAACCGTGAATGAAGCACTGACAGCAGAATTTCTTGATATCAAAGCCTTCACCCCGGAGAAAGAGAAACAATTTATCCTAGGAGATGCTCTTACTGGTGAAAACAACATCGGTCCAGGAGATGACAATTGACGTATGTTACGTCGTTTAAATGGTGTTCTTCTGGGCGTTGAAATAGGTGCTGCCCGTTTTTTACCCACGTACCCCTGTGAGTCGCACCGTTTCACCAAATCTACTTCTGCAGCGGTGGCCTCCCTTCTCCTACTAACTACCCGGCCGAGCAAGTTGAAACACATGGAACATATAAATTGTTTCTCTTTCTCCGGGGTGAAGGCTTTGATATTAAGAAATTCTGCTGTCAGTGCTTCATTCACGGTTAAATCGGACCCCCTTAATGTTGAGGTTACCGGATGCCTGCTATATCCATGGCCAGACTTACGAATGAATTCCTGGTTGCAGTTAATACAGCTCATTATCTCGCGTGTAATCAGTTAGCCGCTTCTGCCATTATTCTATCGCGCCTGACAGCTACAAAACCACGTGTGGAGGAAAAGCGCAGATGACGACGGGTCGCCAAATGAGAGTCACGTGACTATGACGTAAAGTGTATCGTGTGCGCATGTTTTTTGGCCTAACTTTCGAGCGAACAGAGGCGGATGGAAGAAAACGGTACAGTAGGTGTGGATTTATGCTGCTATCTCAACAAAACAGAGCCGAATACCCAAATAAACGGTGTTTATGGATAGGATAATGATCTGAGGAGATAGTAAGTTGCTAAACTTGGATGCTTTCGCCGTATTTTTAGCGTAAATACCATCTCCCTCGTCAGGCGAGGGGGGCTGGATTTCTACTCGGTGTTTTACTATGACTTGGCGCTCCATCCATGAATTACGACCGTCAGATATCACATCAATTCATGGATGGTTTTCTCCATCTAGTGCGGGAGCAGTTACTAACTCGACTTTTTCGGTACCTGTAACCACCCTACTGAATCGACAAGTATGATTATAGGTGAATGCACCAGTCCATTTGTCATGCGACCATGAACTGTAGGTTGGATCACTTCACATTGAAGCCGCATAACAGCTGCAATGTTATAATGAGGCAACATATGATTATATATCAGATATGTCGACAGTCCATGGTAGCTACCATTTGTCTTGGCAACAGTCCATTTGGCGAATCATTGGATCAGACGATGTGCTATCCGTGCATCATTCACAAGTGCATGTTGACCTACCATGGACTGTCGATCGGTCCGATGATGATACCATGGACTGTCGTAATATCAGACAGACAGAGAATAAACTATTAATGGTTCATATTCCTCTTAAGCACACACAAGTGGAAGGAATCGAGAGATGATTGAGTCAGTGATACATGAGGCAGGTAGTAAGTTCCCACGTGTTCATTTTGTGCTCATTTCCTCACACCATAATTCGATGCTAATACCTACCATGGACTGTCTACCAACACCTAAAAACACCTCTCGCCGCAAAAATGTTTAAAATTTTTGCTAACTTGAAATAGTAATAACCCTACATTCGGTGACAATATAGTACGATATCTCTCCTTCAACACCAGTAACCATACCTGTCATCGATATGCTGAAAATTGTTCATTTTCGGCTGTGGTCACTGTCGTCTGGTCAGACACACGCCCACGCTTGATAACGAAAGCACCGAAAAACCTAGCATTGACTGTGATTTGACACGTGACCGGTGGTTTTCACCTGTAATCATACTTGTCGATTCAGTAGGGTGGTAACCAACGAGAGAGAGCAATTCCCGTACAGCAGACGAAAGTCGCAATTTTATGCTGAATTGTTGTAAATGTCATCGTTCATACACTTAAATAGTTTATTTGAGTATTTTTAGAAGAAATAATATACTAAATGGACAATTTATTAATCTGACTTTCCCGCAATCAAAGGCTGAACAGCGACTGTTGTTAGTTGGATGAAAAACAAGATTATTTTATCTCCGGAAAATGCTCGGTAATCATCGGAATTATAACTCCTCGGCCGTCAATAACTGATAGCGTATCCAGTAATTATCCGATTTTAATTTTGATAATATATTTGGAATCCTGAAGAAATACTCGTTTTAGAAATATATAGATTGATGTATTTTTATGCTATTTCATGACGTAAAATTCAACTGGAACATGGCACTGATTTACTGGAAAAGTGAGTTTGCCCCCATTTGATTGTGAACATTCGTGCGCAGATGGAGAGGGGCAGTCGAAGAAAAACAATGACTGCGCCCCGTGTCACATGACATATAAGCACAGCTGTCGAAATGGGATTATCGTCTGGCTTTCGTAAAATGAATATCATGGTCATCAGTCAGGTTACATATATTAGTTGGCGATAAAATGGACTCCCCATGTGATGGAAACCACAAGTAAGTATGCTCCAGAAAACAATTTACAAAAAAATAATACTTCCAATCATACCAAGAAGTAGAAATTTTGACAGACAAATTAAACTTCACCCCCGCACATAAGCAATCCACATAGAAAGTCACCACGTGCTTTGAACGCGCGCATGTGCGAGGTGTACGAGATATGATCCCAAAGCCGTAGTTCAACAAGCTAAACCCTACTGATATTTAATTTTGTGATATTGACAAGGTAGGTTTAGACGTTGAACCGAAAATTCCAATTGCAAAGATTTTCGACCTCCCTATCTAGGTAACATCAGGTGGATTTGCGCTCATAAAAATCTGTAATACCTACCGCTTTTCACTCGTTTGGATAGAATACATATTTAATTGCCTACTTCCCTGGCCATTTATTTCGCCTATCTCGAGACCGGATATTTCAGTTTCCATAGAAATGCATCCTCGAATGAAAGAACCCATGGAGGTGGATCCACCGCCCCAAATTGAAGAGCCGATGGAGATTGATTCCTCTGTCGAGGAGCGCCTCCACCTCCCTTCCCTGCATCCTCGATTGGAAGAACCCATGGAGGTCGATCTGCCTCCCCGAATTGAAGAGCCGATGGAGATTGATTCCACTGTCGAGGAGCGCTTCCATCTCCCTTCCCTGCATCCTCGAATGGAAGAACCCATGGAGGTCGATCCGCCTCCCCGAATTGAAGAGCCGATGGAGATTGATCCCACTGTCGAGGAGCGCTTCCATCTCCCTTCCCTGCCTCCTCGAATGGAAGAACCCATGGAGGTCGATCCGCCTCCCCGAATTGAAGAGCCGATGCAGATTGATCTCAGTGTCGAGGAGCCCTTCCATCTCCCTTTCCAGCCTACCAATGGGAGAAGTAAGAGCTCGGAGCTCCAGTATCCCGGACGGATCAGAGCAAACATGGCCAAAAATTGAACTTTCTGAAATGGCGGCTTCTGATTGGACGAGAGCCTACGAGAATTGTAAACATACCCAACGTGCCTCCCCCAACGTGGGGATGATGTGCTGATGGGGATAATAAAATGATTGACCTGTCATCTTTGTTGTTGTTCTCTCATCTGTTCACATCATGGCCATCACCACCACCACACACCACTGCTACCACCACCACACACCACCACTCTATGACCACACACCACCACCACACACCACCACTGTGACCACACACCACCATCACACACCACTACCACAACCACAACCACTCACTCACTAACTCACTCCTTCACACACACGCACACAGGTAACTCCACCAGGTAGCCGGATGGCAAAAGGCCTTTGGAAGATCGAGTATAATATTTTTTTTCTTTTGCCGTTTATGGAAATGAAAGGAGCTGTACAGAGGAAATAAATGGCCGGGGAAGTAGGCAAATATGTATTCCATCCAAACGAGTGCAAAGCAGTAGGTATTATTGATTTTTAGGAGCGCAAATCCACCTGATGTTACCTAGATCAGGAGGCCGAAAATTTTGCGATAGGAAATTTCGGTTGAACGGCTAAACCCTACGTTGTCACTTTCACAAAATTAAATGTCAGTAGGGTTTAGCTTGTTGAACTACATTTCACCCTATCCCAGAGATTGAAGTGGATCTTTCTGAAAAAACAAAACCTTGGAAAATTAACCATCCCAGCATTTTAGTTTACTCGATGGTCCAGGGACGCCTGTCCCCAAAAAGCTCTGCCTAGGTAGCCAAGTTTACATGGTTTCATTCGTTCTTACTACGCCATGCTTCCTCTTCTTGTACACTCCGGGAACACATGGCTCCATGGGCCGTACAGCTCTATCCGGCAATAAAACAACCCCTCCCCACTCTCTCTCCACTGCTTTATCAAGGTTCAGCAAATAGTTTGATTGGCGTGAAGAACTGATCCATCTGCAATCAGTCCTCAAACATCAATGGTCGGTTGAATGTTTTGTCACTGACTGGTCCGCATTGTAGAATAAATACCATTGAAACACCTAGAAACCTCAGACAGCAATAAAATGTGATTTTCTAGCAGGCCACAAAATAATATGTAAAATCCTATGTATTCATCTCAATTTGGTTATATCTGATGTAAGTAACTAACAACTACATGTATATATTCTAACATGAAAATTCACCAAATTTATGAAGTTGACAAGATTACGTCATTTTTACTCAATATTTTCAACTTTTCATGGGTCATTTTATCCAGAGATAGGCAATAGAACCAAAATAACTTCTTCCATCAATGAAACTACCTCATGTCCACTAGGAACGTACACCTAATAATTAGTCAACTGTGAAGTTGTCACTCTCACGTAAGTAACAGAAGTGTCCCGTAAGTTACACATAAAAACATCATGTAAACTAGGTCCTATATAGACCAGGAATCATTTTTTGTTGAAAGCAAATCCGAAATATTTATTATATCAACATTAAGTAGCTATTCCTAACATTGTTACTATTAAAAGTATACTATTTAGATATCCTAAACTGTCCTTGCAGACTGACTAAGTACAGGGTCCAATCCTATAAACAATTTACAATGTTTAATTAACATTTCTCCAAGTATTTCTTGAGTAAATAGTCAGGAGTGAGTAGGATTTAACGTCATTTTAAAAAAAATTTCAGTCCTATCATGATGGTGCCTTCTTGTACCAGAACATGAGTGTCCACAGTTCCTATTATCCTGGACACTGATCAGCCCAGCCAGCACCCGGTCACCTATCCAAGTAATGACCGAGCTCAATGTTGCTTACCTTCGGTGATCTGACAAGAACCGGTGTTCCCCACGTGATACGCTGTCCATAGGACTGCAGGGATATTCAGAAACCCACCCCATGTAACTTACTTGATGCACATTTGTAACTTACATGATACTGGTTAACAATCTTTATATCCCATGTGGTGAAATATGGCAAAGTTACTGATGACAACTGTACTACTTATTCATTGTTCAAACTATTGCCCTAGGTGACAACTTTCTTCCAACCAAATCAGAGAATTTTTAACATGCATCCAATAAACCAAAACTGCCCTAATTCTTTGAGTAACACTTTTTATTTAAGCCCACAAGCTAACCAATTTGACTGATAGTATAAAAATAATCCATTCATAGTTTTAGAAATACTTTTATTTAAGTGAATTAGTTTGTTATTGGTGTAGTCATGGCTGTTAATTTTGTCAGATGTTACAAATTCATCCCCAGCGGGAATGAAAATGTTACTAGTGTGACATGGAATCACCGTATTCTGTCAGAATATAGGAAACTCATATATCAAAATATTCCTTGTCCCATGGAGAATCCCACTATAGCATATTTGACATGCAAGTATATCTACATAAAATAAAAACAACATAAAAGCAATTGGCCTTGGGCCTGCCAGCAGAATTCCACATAGAAAAAACACACAACATTGAAAAAATTACTTTAAAAATTCTATATTGTCTCTGCAACAACAAAGGAAATTGCATTGGAAAGTATTTACTGAAGATTTTTTTTATCATTTACTATGTTAACATAATTGTCAAAAGGAAATTAAAGTATTTGTGTCAGCCAATATGAAGGACAGTCAAAAGCAGAATGGAATTATCCAAGACCATTGACCTATTTTATCAAGGTCAAATTCTAGTTCTATGTTTTAAAGGTTATAGCTAGGCTTTTCAATTCATACTACAGAAATCCCTGATTATGGACTAGAAGCATATACAAGTTGACCGACCTTGACCTATTTTATTAAGGTCAAATTCTGGTTAATGTGATGTTTTGAGATTATATCTAGACTTCTCAAATTCCTCCTCCCGGGAATGGTCTAGTACAAGTTGATTGACCCTCATCTATTTGTTGTTTTTTTTTCCTCGGGCAAAATTCTAATTATGATAGTGATCTAGCTTTTGCAGCATTTTAAAGTTTTAAGTGGTGATTCATGACTGTGACCTGGATTATTTTCTTCCTGTGTTACAAAGGATCATATAAGCTAGACTAGAAATTTGTTCCACTAGAGCTTTGATTTCCGCAGTCAAAGGTGTGCACAGGCATTTATTCAAGCCCTTATTCTTGTTTCTTTTTGCAGTGATAATTCTGTGATACAGAGATGGATGCAGAGAAAGCGAAGGTGCACTTCCATGAAGGAGGGACCCTGTTCTTTCTTGATGTACCCCAAGGGACAGAGTTTGGTATTGACTGTAACTCGTGGACAGTGGGACCAAACTTCCGAGGGGTTAAAATGATACCTCCCGGTGTACATTTCATCTACTACAGGTATGTGATTCACTTGAACTGTGTTTCAGTGTGATAGTGTTTGAGATTTGTTAACCAGATATGTAGCAATAAAACATTTTATCTGAAAATGTCATTCATCTTGCTGCAATCAACATTATCCAAAAGTTATGATTCTACAATTTTAATAGTCATTCTCTGTGTTAAATGGAGCTCCTTTGGTTGAATTATGAGAGAATGCAATACTACAGTAATGGTTGACCTTTTTTTTTTGCAATAATGTGCATGTATGCGATATCTGTTAGCCTTAGGAGTACAGTACAGAAAATCACCCGTTGGCTGTTGGGTCATGTGCTTTAATTTAATTGATCATATGATGGGCCTAGTCCAATCATTGTCAATTTGATCGTTACCATTAGCATGATTAAACCTGCTTACAAAGAAAAAGGCCAAGATCGCTTATTATATTCAGTAGGGTTCTGGTCCATCACCAGAGTCATGTTTGGTGTACATTTATGTAAGGATTCAAGGACATATGGGGTACCGTGTTATTTTCCAAAGTTGGAGAGCATAGTTGGGCTCTCTGATAAGTAAGCATACAGTTAAGCAAATTAGCCTGTGTGGTTGCCGCTTCAGCCAAATCATTATAGACTAATGATTATTGCTTAATTATTGCTCCTAATATATACACATGGCAGTGTGACTAACGTCACAGGACCTACGAAGTACAGTAGGCATTAGGACTCGAACGCGAACTGAACTCTTGGAAATCCCCAACCCCAGTTGAAATCCTGCCTATTTTAAGATGGGCACCGCCCAAGTCAGAATCGCCAGTGATTTTCATCAAAAATCACCAGAAATTTTCATCAAAAGTAGGTCAGCTCAGAACTTGTTGGTAACAGTCTCCTAATGCGCCTTCATTCCAAAATAAATAACGATCGCCGATTTAATTTTACAATTTTTTAATTAAAGGAAACAGATTGAATAATATAGGTTCAGTAGATTTCAAGCTTTACGTGTGAAAATACATTTACATCTCTTTAATGGTTTTCAGTGCCCTTGTACAGGATCAAAACAACTTTTTGAATCACATTATTTTCCCAACAATACAACAAATTTTTATATATAGTACTATAGTAGAAAGGTAGCATTTATGTAGTTTACGGTAATTCAACTCAAGACCAACACCTTCTATGCACAAGATAATAATGATTCTATGTCATTCTCCTGAGCATAACCGGTACAAAGACGAATAAATAGCATCTCTACATCACGTTGTTATCTAGATGTATGAGACAACACATTTTGGGCATCGGCAATCTGATGAATGTACTATTCCGGTTTTCTTGTTTCACATTATATTCTATGGCGGTTGATCGGTGATTTTCTTCATTGATAAACGTTAAACCACCTCAGCTTCGTTGTGTGAATCGGAATTGCTGTGACATACCAACACACTCCGTGGCAGTGATTCTGTATCCCCTAATCAAGGAATCAAAATGGATCAAGATTTGAAATGACAAGAGAAATTTAGACATATTTTGTTTACACATGTAATTTTTTGTTCAAATTATATCCAAGTGTGATATATAGTCAATATTCAAGAGGTACAAAAAAAACCCCAAAGTATGTCCTCATTTTCACATCCATGCCAAGAAATACTGCATTGAAAAGGGTCCATTTAGCCTACCCTGTTTTATCGCTCTAATCAGCAAATGGCGGGGTCATATTTCTGCTGTCAAAATTGTATTTCCCTCCAAAGTCTTAACCCTTGATTCCAAGTCGCACACTCTCTGTTTAATAGGGCCATGTGGCATACAGTGGAAACATCAATGACAGGGTATTTTTAGCAGCAGTGGGTAATTTGACCTGAATGTGGTCCGTGATGAAGTGTTTGGATGTGAAATAGGATACACGTTAAAGGCTACAGTATACATTTATCTATAACAATATACTGAAGTGTTAATTATAAATCTAATTTTAATCAGAATTATTTCAGATCAGAACTTGCTGGTAACAATGCCCTAATGCACGTTTATGCCAAAAATCAAGGTTCTAATGTCAACGGTTCTCCTTATTTTGCCGACGAAAGGATTTGGATGGACTGACTGACTGCCTGACTGACTGACTCATTACCGGACAATTTGCGATCTGTAGCCTACTTCGTAGGAATATCCAAAATTCACCTATCATGGCAATAAGCAACATACTCGTGAAATGGATTGAATTAGCAAGCTGTTCCCGACTGGACTCAGTAGCTCCATTGGTAGAGCAGTGGGACGGCATGCCCTAAGTCATAATTTAGGAATATAATTACATTGAATCAAATGGTGCAGTAAGAATTGAGGAATGTCAACATGATCTTATATTGTCACTTGTACTGGTACACAGGCAGTATAATGTTGATGCAATCTGGAATGACAGACTGGGTGTTCAATGATGATAACCATATATGCAGTATTGGACAGAATTATAGATCTATGTACAGTTTACAAGATTTTCTTCCATTCTGTTGAATAATATTTGTATTGATTATAATACATGGCAGTGTGACTAACGTCACAGGACCTACGAAATAGGGTTTGATATAATTTAAGTGTGTACTCGAGAGATGACTTGGGGGCCCTGTGTGCTACAAAAAAATCTTATAGGATCCTATAAGATAAAATCGTATAGGATCCTATAAGATTTTGGCCCAAAATCCTATAAGATTTTTTAATAGGATCCTATAAGATTAAAATCCTATAAGATTGAAATCCTATAGGATTTTT
>JAVTVY010053682.1:0-25459 GCA_036873755.1 Hanleya hanleyi
AGGTATTTGACGAACCGTTTACCATCATTAACCGAGTGTCGCTAGAGGCGATGCTGGAGAAACTGGACACCGTGGATCCCTTGGAATGGGCCCAACAACAACGCCCCAGCACACAATGGGTCGTAGAGAGGGTGACCAATGTCACGTTTTTCGTTACCAAGCTGACCGACCACCCCCATCGGCTGAATGTGCCACCCTTGCACTGATGAATACCATAGCATGCAATACATACTCTATATGTCTGGTCCTCGACTTGGGGTAGTTGAACTGAGTGTGCTAAAAATAGATCACCAGCTAGCGTACTATAAAAGGGGAGCGGCCTGGTCGTTTCATCCGACTCTCTGTCAACCACCAAGATGTTCACTTGCACAACTTGCCAGAAGCTGTTTACGACGCCACGAGGGCTCCACCCACAACGATGCTCGGTATACATGTACAACCTGCGCACGGTCGTTCAATCGGGAGGATGTTTTACTGCGCCATGAACGCTCACTCCACGAGGGTGCGAAGGAACAATGTTATGAATGTGGTCGGCTTTTCAAACGACCCAGTCAGTTGCTGCGACACCAACGTTTGATTCATAGTTCATCACCACGGTATGAGCGACAACCTTCTACTGAAGAGGAGCCGTGGAAGGTCCGACCCAGTGAAGATATGCCCGGGGAGACGAATGCCACTGGTGATGCGATGACGGAGAGTCTGTCAATACCCACAGTTCAGAAGAGCCTGGATATCCAGCCGGACCCCAGCATTACTGCTCCCAGTCATTCGCCTGACAACATCGAACATTTTATGGTCGAGCCCATAAATGTTCCCAACGATCTCTTACAGGACAACCATCCAGTGAGTGACGACGATCGGGGCCATTGGTCCATGACACGGTACTGTTTCCACAAACATCGCCCTATTGAAGATATCTACAATTTCCCACTGACCAAACTCACCCGTTTACGCAGCTACGTGGAAGCCATCTTCGAAGATCAAACTACGGTCTTCAAATTGAATGTCGCTTTCGGGTACATCTTACGTCACAAAAAGACGGACCAGTTACGGTATTGTTACCCCAGTGCCAACAACCTTGTGTTTGACCTGCCGTTTACCATCATTCACCGGGCGTCGCTAGAGATGATGCTGGGCCAAGTGAAACAATTGGATGCCTTGAGATGGGCACATCGTCAACGCCCCAACACACAATGGGTGGTAAAGAGGGTAACCAATGTTACGTTTTTCGTGACCAAGACGACCAATCAACCCATCGGGTGAATGCGTCACCCATGCACTGATAAATACCACAACATGCCGTACATACTCTCTATGTCTACATGCTGATCGTTGACTTGAGCTCAGTAAACACTTGTGCCTGATGTGACGATGCGTTGAATAATAAAACACGGTGTTTGATATTTCGAATGCGAACATACTAAACATACCCAGGGCGGCTCCCCCAGCCTGGGTATGATGTAAAATTTGGGGATAATAAACTATATGACAAAAACTTCTTGTTGTTCTCTCATGTGTCATCCTTGCTGTTGTTGTTCTCTCTCCGGGGCTCTTAGAACTCGGCGCATGCACACACGCACCCAGACACACAGACGCATACACACACACACACACACACACGCATCAGACGCATACACATGCACACACACGTACGCACACATGCACACAGACACACACACATACACACACACGTACACGCAAGCACACGTGCACAGACACACAGACGCATACACACACACACAGACGCATACACACACACATGCACGCACACACACACACACACAGACGCATACACACACACACACATGCATTCTCATTGCGCATTGCGCCGCAAGGTCAATGGGGCTCGACATGCGCTTTCATACTACTAATCCATCCTTCACTGCCCCAAAATGCCCACTTTCGCTACTACTCGTACCGATGACGTCACTAATGACGTCACAGATGATGCGAACATCCCTTAAATCGGAATCTACACCCTAAGCGCTACAAAATGGCACCTCACACGATCCATTCGGACCAAGGATGGTCCCTCTCTACCCCAAACACCTTCCTTCACTGCCCCAAAATGCCCACTTTCGCTACTACTCGTACTGATGACGTCACTGATGACGTCACAGATGACGCGGACATCCCTAAAATGAAGATGTACACCCCGAGAGCTACAACATGACACCTCACACGACGCATTCGGACCAAGGATGGTCCCTCTCTATCCCAAACACCTACCTGCACTGCCCCAAAATGTGCACTTTCGCTACTACTCGTACCGATGACGTCACCGATGACGTCACAGATGAAGCGAACATCCCTAAAATGGAGATGTACACCCCGAGAGCTACAACATGACACCTTACACGACGCATTCGGACCAAGGATGGAGCATCTCTACACCAAATACCTTCCTTTCACTGCCCCAAAATACCCACTTTACTTACTACTCGTACTGATGACGTCACATGACGTCACAGGTGACGTGAACAGCCCTCAAATCGGGATCTACATCCCGAGAGCTACAAGATGACACCTCACACGACGCATTCGAACCGTGAATAGCCCATCTCGACCCCAAATACCTTCATGTACTGCCCCAAAATGGCCACTTTACTTACTACAATCAACTGCGCATGCGCAGATTGACGCGACTTGCATTCAAAAACACACCATTCTGACTCTACCCCACACAAGCTTCACTTTGACACCTCACACGACACATTCGAACCAAGGATGGTCCCTCTCTATCCCAAACACCTACCTGCACTGCCCCAAAATGTGCACTTTCGCTACTACTCGTACCGATGACGTCACCGATGACGTCACAGATGAAGCGAACATCCCTAAAATGGAGATGTACACCCCGAGAGCTACAACATGACACCTTACACGACGCATTGGAACCGTGAATAGCCCATCTCGACCCCAAATACCTTCATGTACTGCCCGAAAATGGCCACTTTCGCTACTACTCGTACCGATGACGTCACGATGACGTCACAGATGACGTGAACAGCCCTTAAATCGGAATGTACACCCCGAGAACTACAAGATGACACCTCACACGACGCATTCGAACCGTGAATAGCCCATCTCGACCCCAAATACCTTCATGTACTACCCCAAAATGGCCACTTTACTTACTACAACCAACTGCGCATGCGCAGATTAACGCGACTTGCATTCAAAAACACACCATTCTGACTCTACCCCACACAAGCTTCACTTTGACACCTCACACGACCCATTCGAACCGTGAATAGCCCATCTCTACCCCAAACACACCCCCACATAGCACCCAAAATGCCTGGTTTCTATACTACGGGCCAGACTGCGCATGCGCAGACTATTGAACACGGACGAACCATTAGTGTAGTCAAGTGCTCCTCCACGAGAGCTTCAAAATAAGACCTCACTCGACCCCATTGGACCATTAGGGACTCACCTAGACTCCAACATGTCCACCCCGTATGGCCCTATACACCCATAGCCATGCAGTATAGGCCTCGGTGACTTTTTTCAAAAATTTCACCGATTCGCTCCGCAACACTTCCTATCGTGTTCTAAATGACGAGACGAGTAAAACGAGACCCCACAACCCTACCGCAAATGTATAGAAGTACGTTTCCCAGGGGGACAAACATTGATCCTATACCCCAGTATGGAACTATATGGGGCTATATCGTACTTTTTCAAAATTTCACCGATTCGCACGGGGACACTTCCTATCATGTTCTAAATGACGAGACGAGTAAAACGAGACCCCACAACCATACCGCAAATGTATAGAAGTACGTTTCCCAGGGGGACAAACATTGATGCTATACCCCAGTATGGGACTATATGGGGCTCGGTGACTTTTTTCAAAAATTTCACCGATTCGCACGGGGACACTTCTTTTTATGTTCTAAATGACGAGACGAGTAAAACGAGACCCCACAACCCTACCGCAAATGTATAGAAGTACGTTTCCCAGGATGGTCCTATACCTCCCATACCTCATATAGGCATTTTCCCGTAATTTAGGATAAAGTCCGTATTCCGTATTTTTTCAGGAAAATTTTTACATACACCCACCCTGGAACTAGGGGGAGATAACTCTATTGACAGGGCAAGCCCCGTTAAGCCCGGCGACCTATATACCCCCATACCCCATATAGGTATTTTCCCGGTTTTTCGATAAAGTCCGTGTTCCGTATTTTTTTTCAGGAAAAATTTTACATGCACCCACCCAGCCATCAAATACCCCTTCACCTAGGCTTCACTTGATACCTCACTCGACCCCATTCGACCATTAGGGGCTCCCCTAGCTCCAAAACGGCTATTTCCATACCCTTCGGCCACCGCGCATGCGCACAATGCCGGTATTTCAATCCCACACCCAGCCCATTAGATGCCCCTTCACCTAAGCTTCACTTTGATACCTCACTCGACCCCATTGGTCCATTAGTGGCTCCCCTAGCTCCAACACGGCTATTTCCACACGGTTGGTCCACACGAGTTGTCTCCCTTGCGTCAATGTGTGCAGATGGCGCTACGGTCGACGCCGTGATGTGGGAAGGGCGTCCCCACACCATCCTGGAGCCGCCATTTTGTTTGTTGATTTTCTGCGGAGATACACGGGACAATAAACACTCGACCCTAGGGTGGTACAGATGCTAGACTGATCCTATTAACATGGTACAACACCTATAGATTATGTTTATTACTAGGACGTCAGCGAAATACTAGTACCCATCCTCCGCATGGCATTTATTCTGTGAAAACACCCATGACATGACTGAAAAGAGCCTCACTCGGCCCAATCGGACCATGCAGCGTATTTGTAGTCTAGGGACTACTTTTCCTCCGCGGAAGCTTTCTTCCGCGACCGCATCACAGCCAAACCGCATCACCGCGGAGGAATACAAAGGTTACAGGTTGCCGGAACTATTGTACAACCCAGAACAAGTCTAGACATGCCTTGATCACGTGATCGTCATTGGGAAACCCCCACTGGGGAATCCCCCGACCCTCCGCACTTCCTCCGCAAATCTGCGCAGAAACACCTGCGCACTCGTCAAAATACGCGCTGTAAAGGGTTTTATACACTACTAAGGTGGCACCACTGAGTTTCTCTTCTTCTTGTCCGTTCCAGTCAAAATGGGCCTTCAATTTTGCTATATGAAATCATTCTATTCCACATCATATGATTTACCCTAAAGCTTTTGCATGAACCATATTTTATTTCAGAAGTATAATGTGAAATAACTGGCGGGGAAATCCCCGCAGTACTGAACCCCTGATTTTTGAATTTCGTGTCATCTTAAACGAAGGACAACTATTGCACATCATAGGATTTACCCTGAAGCTTCTGCACCAATTATTTGTCTACACACGTATATTACTATATTAATTACAACTGTGTTCCTAATGTTTGGGTGCACACTGTGCATATGATCAATTTCCTGAATTGAACTGAATTCAACCTTGCTGGTCTACAGACTGACAGATGATGGCATGCAGTTGTCAGTGCAGTTGTTCATGTACAGGGAGCTTTCTATGAATGAGTTGCAACCCCAAAAGGCTTAAAATTTATCAGCCACAGACCCATGTTTTTACCCCTCGGCCATTTTTGGCCATGGGGTATTGTCATCATCTTGTACGTCCGTCTGTCCGTACGTCCGTTCGTGAGCGAGATAGCCGGAAAACTGTTTCGCTGATGAATTCCAAATTTGGTATGCTTATTTGCCTAGTCAAGGACCAGAAGCCTATAGAATTGGGACCTGATTGGTACCTTAGCAGCCATCTTTAATTTCATGCAAAATGGATAATGATCCATATCTCGGAAACCATTCAACTGTTCAATACGAAATTTGATATACATCATCGATACATCAAGCAACTTTCAACGAATTACCAAACAGGCTTTTCTGATTAGCTGGGAACCCTGGATGCCATCTTTAATTCATGCGAAATCGATAATGATAGCATACATATCTCGGTTACCATTCAATTGTTTTATATGAAGGTAGGTATGTATCATCAATACATCCAGATACTTTGAATCGGGACCTGATTGACTGAAAACCTTTGGTGGCCATCTTTAATTTAGGCAAAATCATTAATGATCTATCTCTGATTCCGTTGGAGTGCTCAGTGGAAAATTTGGTATACATCATTGATGCATCAAGAGACTTACGATGAATGACAGATCTGGTTTCTCTGATTGGGCGGAAATCTTGGTGGCCATCTTTAATTTATTCAGAATCTTTATTGATGTTTATCTCTGATACCATTCAAATGTTCTATACGAAAATTGATTTACAGCATCGATGTATGAAGAGACTTGCATTAATGAATAACCACATTAGTTCCTCGGAGTGACGGGAAGGATGGGCAACCATCTTTAATTTATGTAAAATCATTAATGATCTCTATCTCTGACACTGTTCAAATGCTCAATGTAAAATTTGGTATACATTATCGATGCATCATCTCGGTTACTTCTACACGATGTGCCTAGGATACAGTACTATACCATACACAATTTTTTGTAATTCAGCATCGCAGAAAACCACCAGCGATTGCGTTTTCAATGGTAAAAGGGTTAGGAAAGAACTAAAAATATACTTCAATGCAGAGTGATTTTGATTAACGCCAGAAATCGCTCAGAACGCTTCTTCGGCGATCTAGACCCCAGGAGCATCTGAGGCCTGGGCGGCCCCTGGATCCTCACCTAAAGTGCAATGATAGTGGCCGTACCACTTTGAATTTGCTTCCGACGCCCCTGTATTAACAGACAGTGTCAACATACTGTTCCAGCTGTCTCCCGTTCAGTGATTGGTCATTCGACCCCGCCATTTTAAACTAATACGAGCATTTTCATTGGATCACTATTAGATAAGACCCACCCCAATCTTCATACACAACCACGTGACTGTCTCAGTTGACTGATGACATAGCGCGGCCTCGTTTTTGAATCTGCCGTCTAACTGGGAAAATGTTGTTGCTGCTGCATCAGCCGATCATTAGCCCCCTGTAGAAGATACTATAGGCTAATACATGTAGGCTACCATGCCATGAGATGATGCTTGGGATTGCATTTCGCTCACTTGCACCTACAGGTGGCGACAACTGGTGGCAATTTAAAATTTGGTTTCCGGGCAACAGGTTGATGCCTTCAGCTTCTCGTCAAATTTGGTTTGCAGATAATGCCTTGAGATGTCACTTGGGGATGCTTCTCGGTGCTTCACTGCATGGAAACTATATCACAGAAGCAATCAACTTTCAGTCAATCGTTCTGAGTTGATCTTAAAACTTGGGAAGGCAGAAAGACCCTTCCACATCCAACGCCTATGAAGCAGCAGTTGCCTCCCTCATGTATATCCCCTAAGACCAACAATGCTAAAAAATATTGCTGCCATTTCGGCGGGGGACCTAGCATCCTCTGGCTGCTTGTAATGTTGCTTTTAATTGTTCTCTGTATACGGTGAGATTCTGCTAGTGGATATTTCGTCCCCAAGGTTTACCCTCTGTACAAATCATTGTGATCGTACTTTTTTATGTGTAAACATGGTGGAGAATGAAGCGCTTGGTCGTTGGATCTCACAGGTATTTGCTCTGAATACCAATCTGCATTTAACATGTTCAATAAATACTCCCGCGTTTGGGCCGTTTTTTACTATCTGACGGTCACATAGTTCATCATCTTCCAGCAGATGACTGGATAGGTCTATTACATCGTCGCTCTGAAATATTTGTATCTAACACCGCTCAAGTCGGCGCAAGGGATCCCGTGGTCATGTCATTCAATATGTCCACATGGACAGCTACAATAAAAGCGCGACTGGGATACAAATCAACACAGGGTAACTGTTGGCTTTCTATGTTTTAGAAATAGGCAGTCAGTTTATTTGTCTGTGGGGTCATATGACTTCTTGTCAGTACGCCGTCATCGTTTTCCATCACCCTTTTAATGTTCATAGATTCATAATGCTCAAATCCGAGGGTTTGATTTAGTTTTTGATGGCAATTGTGATACCGCTGGCCCCGGTTGATGGAAAACCGAGTCACTTCCGGCCTCTGTTGCAGAACTATATATCTGCTCAGGTATTGGTGTTAATATTGTCGTGTGAATAAGGTCTTCCGCTGAAAGACGACGGACATCTCCGGAAACGGAATTTACACCCAGTAAAATGGGACTAGGTGATCATACGTGTTCGAAATGGGCCGAGCAAGGTGTCGTATTGAAGCGCTCGTCGAGGAGAAGTATACTGCGCTGCTGTTCCCATGGACCCGAGATGATATGGTACGCATGCGCAGTCGAGGTGTAGTAGAGAATGGGAATGTTTGGGTACGCAGGGAATTGTTTGGACGAACTAGGGGCCACCCCGACTCCAATGTGTCCTGCAGGGCGGCGTGTAAAATAGGGCTGGGGACGGGAATGGGTAGCGTCATGATACGAATGCAAAGTGGAGGAGTTTGGGGAAAGGGCATGTTCGCGTGCGCAGGAATCATCCTTGGTCCCGATGTTGCGTGCTGGGTGACATCGACCTGTGACATCACCTGTGGTGTCAGTAGTGGTGAAAGCGCAGCTTGATGTGCCTAAGTTTGTGTTGGTTGTAACCTGGGGCGTAAAGTGGGACTAGGCGAGGCATACAGGTGCAATGTAGGGTTTCTGTGAAACGCTCTTGTTGTGTTCTAGCATAGGGGTCCTGGCCTAGGAGTGACTGATATGCGGTTGCGCACACAGGGATTAGTAGAGAAAACGCATGTTCGGATGTCGTTCAGCGAGGGCTCAACGACGGTATTGAACCGGATGCTGCGGCAATGACACCCGTGCATTCCCGCTGAAAAGGGACTCTTTTCGGAGCCTCCTGACTACAGAGAGACGACTAACTTGACACAGATTGTTTTATTCTCCTTTCCAACATACTACACAGACACGCGCATCTACAGGTGTGGTCCGTGCTAAAAATAACACTATTCTGATTGGCTAGTTCAATAAGAGAACAACATAGGATTTCATGTCAACCATGTTATTTTCCCGAAAATTATATCATACCCAGACGTTCTGGATATGTTTATTGTCTTTGTGTGTCCAGTTTGTTGAATTATAGCCAACGCTGTCAAAGGCTGATCTGTTAGTTTGGTGACGGAAAACATTGGTGACCATCCTCACCGTCCGTTATGTGTTGGGGAACTGCTTCTGGACCTATTCCAACGGGCTCAAAGTGTCGATCCGGATTGAAGCCGGATCCAGCGAGGGACGACCCTTTCTGGTGAAGGGTTTTGGTTGAACACGTAGCTGTTGGCACTGGGATAATAGTACCGCAGCTGCTATGTCTCTTCATGGCATAAGATTCACTCGCAGATTAGATTCAGGTAAACGGCAGTGGCTTGATCTTCAAAGATCGGTCCTGTGTATCTCCGTAGGTGGACGAGGTAGACAAGTCGGAAATTGTAGAGGTCTAGCAGGGGAAGGTGGCGATGAAAACACCGTCGGATCATGGCGCCGATATATCTCACTCACTGGATTGGTGCCAGGCAAGACCTCCCTAAGTACCGGTACGTCTACGGGGTCATCCACGTGCATATCATCGCTGGCGTGGGGTGGCATGGGAGGTTCTGCGGTACAGGGTATCGTCCAATGACGATAGGATCTCAATTGATTCTGGCTTTCGGATGATTATCCACAATCCTCACATTCCTCCATCGGTGGCACATGGCTTGCACGTTCTTAGCGTTGAAGACGGTGCATGCGCTGAAACGGCTCCCTACAGACCATTCAGGTATACCGGACAACGGTACCGTGCCTGGTTGAAACAGTGTCTGATAAAATGGATAAATGCTCGTTTTATAGCGCTAGCTGACGTGAATAGTATCACCACTTCACAGCCGTTTGTACGCCACGATCATATTTGATCGAAGGTAAACGGGTGGGCTGCCCACGCTGGGATCAATCGCCATGAATAATTCGACTTGAAGATCGACCTTCATGGGCACTGACTCGTTTGGTCTCAAGAATGGTGAGAGCTGGCGTGTTTCACGGGGGATACATTGCTGGGAACTAAATTGACGGACCATAAACGACCACGTTCCACACATAGATGTGTGAGTACTTCATGGAGTAGTTCTTGGAGTGCACGTTTATGGTATCAACTGTCTAGGCGATGAAATCACATCGAGCAGGTGGCACAGGTGAACATCGTGGTAGAATGTCTGCTAAAACGGACGTGAACGCTCGCTTTTATAGAGCTAGCTGAAGTTATTAGTAAAATCTGTTCAAACCGATTTAAACTGATTCAAACACGTTTCATTCTACGTTCCTTAGCCATTGATAATGCCCTTTCCTGATGATCTACTGAATCAACATTTATGAACTTTTTGTGGGATTCCCCTTGTTTAACCTGTCAAGAGGATCGCCGTGCTCCCTGTACTCATGTACCCATGTTTGGTCGAAATTACCAGCTGGGTCAAGATGTATATGAGTTGTGCGAAAGCAGTCGTGCAGGACTGTAAAGCAGAACCGTGGCTGTACTTGACAGAAAACTATCGTTTCATCAGTTTCATCAGTGTCTTGGTAGCCTGGCGATGAAGAATGTCCATTATGTCCGAGTATGTCTCTTGCAAGCAAGCACAAATTCTTCATCTGCTAGTATACGACACAGGCAGTGTTTGTTACTCGACCGAACGCGTCAAATATAGCCACGGTTCTGTTTTACAGTCCTGCTCGACTGGTTTCACACGTCATATACATCATAGTCGTGATGTACTTGGATTACTGCGAGTCACTTATACCAATGTCCGCTCGATGAACCACACGTCTGTGAGTGAGTGAGTGAGTGAGTTGGTGACTTATGAATCAGCTTTATCGACTATCGGAACCTTACAATTTCTTGATCATTAAACATCGCTGGTTTTATTTTGAATTAGGTTAATTAGCCAATACGTAAACGTTGTATATTCAACTCATTGAAAGCCAATTTATAATATAAAAATCCCTGAAAATAAACAAACACTAAAATTAAATGTATCACAACAACATACTCTAAAACGCTTAATGAACTTTGACCTTTACTTGGCTGTTAAATCCTTTGACTCATAGTGAGTGGACTGAGACTACTGTTACACATGGACTGATTACCAATATATAGATTCACTTATTCATTGTTGCTATCAATTACTGGCCATGCTTCTTTTCAGAATTTTTCCAATACCTCATGTATGGTAGGCCAATGATTCATCTGTGGTGGGCCAATAAGTTATTTATGGTAGGTCAATAAGTTATCTGTGATAAGTCAGTAATTTATCTATGGTAGCCCAATAAGTTATCTATGGTAGGCCAATACATTATCTGAGGTAGAGCAATCAGCTTTCCTTTGTAGACCAATACGGTATCCATGGTAGGCCAATATACTATCTATGGTAGGCCAATACGTTATCCTTGGAAGACAAATATGCTATACTTGGTTTAAACGTAATTTATTCGTCACACGGGAAACACTTTAAGCTCGGGGCTTATATCGTGTCTCCAAATTGTTCATAAAATACATTTTACAATGTTTTGGATAAATATGTACAAGAGGAGATTTGGAAGATATCTGTACAGAACAATATATAGATTTACATGTCAGGAATGATGTGTACCGAATGATTACATAATAATATAAAATGATTGCATTATTAACAGTGATATCGACATGTAGGAGAGGATTGGTCGTCCAGAAGATGCTAGTGGGGCACGCTTGGATGCGCTTTGTAGGACAAACATAACAAAGAGGTAGTCAAAAGGATGAAAATATTGACATTAAAACCGTTTTGTTGACGTTATGTACTCACATACATTCACGGCAATCAAGTCGTTTATGGCATTGCTAATTGAATGATAACCGTATAGCATTAGTGTTACAGATGGAGCGTCATGGTAGCCTGCATTTTTTATATTATCTAGCATTGTACGGCGTAGAATAGCATAAATTGGACATTCTAGTAGGTAGTGAGCAGCGGTTTCGTCGCTGTGACCACATGTGCATCTGGATGAATCAGTAATGTAATTAAGAAACAGGTCCCCGTTCAGAGAACTACAGCCGTTCCGAAGTCTGCTTAGAATGACATTACAAGATCGTTCTCCTACATAGTACCAATTGGGGGGACTATTTTTACTGTACATCTTAAGTAGTAATACTTGGTAGGCCAATAAGTTATCCTTGATAGGCCAATAAGTTATCCATGGTAGGCCAATAAGTTACATGTATATATGGTAGGCCAATAAATTATCCTTGATAGGCCAATAACTTATCCATGATAGGCCAATAAGTTACATGTATATATGGTAGGCCAATAAGTTAACTATGGTAGGTCAATACATTTTGTGTGGTAGACCAATACGTTATCCTTGGTAGGCCAATAAGTTATCCTTGGTAGGCCAATAAGTTATCCGTAGTAGGCCAATAAGTTACATGTATCTATGGTAGGCCAACATCTTATCTATGGTAGGCCAATAAGTTATCTGTTGTAGACCAATAAGTTATCCTTGGTAGGCCAATAAGTTATCCATGGTAGGAACATAAGTTATCTATGGTTGGCAAATAAGTTATCTGTGGTAGACAAATGAGTTATCTGAGGTAGGCCAATATGTTATCTGTGGTAGGCCAATATATTATCTATGGTAGGTAAATAATTTATCTATGGTAAGCCAAGAAGTTATCCATGATAGGTCAATAAGTTATCTATGGTAGGCCCTAATTTAATTATTTTACTAGCGAATGACATTTCAATAAATCTATAAGCGTGTGTGTATAAAAAGACCAACCCATATTTAACCCTATCGGACCTGGGCAATTTGGGACCTGTTCCGGCATTTCGACGCCCCCCCCCCCGCCTCATATTTTTTCTTAACCCTCCGGCACCATACCCTCAAATCAAGCTCCACCAAAAAAATTTTAAGAATAATCCAAGGTGGCCGCTCTGATGACGTCTCAGTGACGTCATTTTCAAAAAGACATGTTTTGGTCGATTTTTCGTTCAGATTTTTCGAATTTTCGATTTGTATATTTTCTTCGCAAAACCTGTGATAAATTATTAAATAATAATCTGATGCGAAATAAAATAGCTTTTGTCAATTTTTCCTCGCAGGAAAACAGAAATTTTGAAGAAAAATGACGAAAAGATCACTTTCTGGTACCCCATATAGCCGCCATTTTTAATTTATCCATTATGCTCTGCTCGAGGAATTATCAAAAATAGGCTCACAATGACCCCAATATGATAAACTACAAAGTCACTGAGTATCAGCTCTCAATTTGTGGCCGTTCCGGAGATGGGGTAAAAAGTTTGCTTGGTGGGGGACTGGTAGAGTTAATGCAGAGATATCGATTATTGTCCAGTATGTACTTAATTTACAGTGTGAACACGTTTCTTTCATTTCAAGAAGGTACATGTATTTTCATGATAGTCAAAGAGAGAACATTCACAAACTAAAATCCCCTTCAGAAAGGAGTTGTGGAGAACTGATGTATATTCATAATGTTGTTGAATAGAAAACCAGCTATATTCAACGAAGGCTAATTATTGGAGTTTCCCGAAAATGTTATGGTCTGATAACTCGAGGTCTATATGTATGAATATATACTTGCCAGAACAGTTTTAAATGATATAGAACCATTGATGATGGAGGGCGTTGACATATATATCTATGAAAAGGTTTTCCGCTCCTTCAGTTCAGTTTATTGGCATAAGAATCAGCACAGCTGTTTTTCATCTTAGCATAGATAATATACATACATGTATATACATTAGGAATCCAAACAGGAATCCTATTCACAAGTCTGTTATCTGATTTCGAACAGGACAATTTTGATTTTAGCGGGTGTATAGAACTGGCATATTTTACGCCTCTTCAGTTTGAGGTTGACCAGGTATGTACACATAGGAGTGAGTTTTTTTGTCAGTTACCGGGTATGTCGCAATGTATGTGTTTAGGAATTAGGATATATAAGCAATGAATTACCGCTTCCCGGAACATCTTACTGATGCACATATATATTCCGCAAGTGTAATTGTTGATAATCATTACCTGACAACGTGAACAGAATCTTATGTGAAAAGTCTCTAGATTCGCAACATACAGAGAAGCCAGGTACTCAGAGTAATAGCTTCGTGGCTATTGTGCGTCGTGTTGAAATCCTATTGTCTAGGAGAAAAGCTTGGTGAGCACACCTTTTTATTACATTTTTGTCCGGGGACTTTAAAATGGTTCTTGCTTCTATGTGTCCGTGCATGCACGGACATGTCCGTGCAAATACTTCGTAAGCAATAACTTCTAAATGTTTTGTCGGATTCCTCCGAAATTTGGCAGCTGCATTCTTTGCGACAAGACGTCTCTTGGTATTACGTTTCAGCAAGATCCGCCTGTAGGTGGCGCCACTGGGGTCTTGCTTCTATGTGTCCGTGCATGTACGGACATGTCCGTGCAAATACTTCGTAAGCAATAACTTCTAAATGCTTTGTCGGATTCCTCCGAAATTTGGCATCTGCATTCTTTGCGACAAGATGTCTCTTGGTATTACGTTTCAGCAAGATCCGCCTGTAGGTGGCGCTACTGGGGTCTTGCTTCTCTGTGTCCGTGCATACTTCGTAAGCAATAACTTCTAAATGCTTTGTCGGATTCCTCCGAAATTTGGCATCTGCATTCTTTGCGACAAGACGTCTCTTGGTATTACATTTCAGCAAGATCCGCCTGTAGGTGGCGCAACTGGGGTCTCATGCACGGACATGTCCGTGCAAATACTTCGTCAGCAATAACTTCTAAATGCTTTGTCGGATTCCTCCGAAATTTGGCATCTGCATTCTTTGCGACAAGACGTCGCTGGTATTCCATTTCAGCAAGATCCGCCTGTAGGTGGTGCCAGTCTGGGTCTTGTTCCAATCTTTAATGCATGTCCGTTCATGTTTGTTCAAATCCTTCGGAAGCGATAACTTTCGAACAACACCGTTGGTGATGCATTTCAGCAAAATCCACCCGGAGGTGGCGCCACTAGAGTTCATTCCATTATTCCATGCTGCAAGTGATAACTTAGAAACACTTGATCGAATTTCTTTGAAATATCCTACATATGTACCTTTCTGGGTAACATGAGAAACGTTGCGGCTCATCGGATTCTTCTCAAATTTGGCATGCATTTACCATGCCAGGAGCTGTTGCTTGGGGTTGCCTTTCGCTCACTTGCACTCACAGGTGGCGCCACCTGGTGGCAACATCACAAATTTGTTTCCGGGTAATAACTTGAGAACTGACCATCGGATTCTTCTCAAATTTTGTATGAATGTACCGTGACATAAGATGTCGCTTGATAATGCATTTCACTGACTTGCGCCTAGAGGTGGCGTCACCTGGTGTCAAAATCTAAATTTGGTTTCTGGGCAATAACTTGAGGACCCTCATCGGATTCTTTTCAAATTTGGTATGCAGATGTCCCCACGATACCATGTTCCTTGGGATTGTATTTTTCCCGCTTCTGCCTACAGGTGGCGTCTCCTGGTGGAAAAATTTATTTCCGGGCAATAATTTGGCAACTGCTCATCAGATTATTCTCAAATTTTGTATTCATATGTGACCCGCCCCAAATAACATGAACACCGGTGGGCATCTAGTACCGGCAATAACTTGAGGACCCTCTTCAGAGTCTCAAAGTTCATATGCCGATACCATGACATGAGATGTCATTTGGGATTGTGTTTTGGCTGCTTGCACCTACAGGTGGTGACTCCTTGTGGCAAAGTCTAAATTTGGTTTCTGGGCAATAGGTTGAGGATGCCTTCATATTCTTGTCAAATTTAGTTTGCAGATAATATGCCATGAGTTGTCTCTTGGGGTTGCATTTCGATTACATAATTTTCATGCTACATGGTAAAGAAAATGTATTACAGTAGCAATCAACATTCAGTCAGCCATTCGGAGTTGATCTCAAACCTGGGAAGGTGGAAAGACCCCTCTGCTTCTTACGCCTGTGAAGTAGCTGTTGCCATCCTCATGAATATCTTCTGAAACCGACAGCGCTTATAAATATTGCTGCCATTTTGGCGGGGGACCTAGCATCCTCTGGCTGCTTGTCCTTGTTAGCATTGATCTGGAAAACTATTGTCTTTCTTTTTACGAAACTGAAATTTTAACTCCTTAACAAATATTTGCCTTTTGTATGAAAATATAGGCATATTTAATCGAATTCCTATCTAATTTCATCTAAATGTACCAGAGTAAGGCTAATTCATTACAGCAGACCACACAAAATCCTAGCTAATGCAAAAATAAGCATAACCCCATCATGAAGACCACATCCCGAAATACAATAAAAAGGACATTTTATTTTCCTAATTTTCTAGAAACTCGTCAAAGATATTTCACTAATTCTATCTAATATCCAATAATTTTAGATAAAACATATTAGCGGAAGCCAGGCGGTCAAGTTGTGCAGAACGCCTACATTTACTGCCGGCGATCTTAACTTTACACATTATCCGCACGGCACTAATATATCCTTTGCGTCATCAGGCAATGCCATACACATGCGAGAGAGACCATGTCAGTTATATTATTAGGAATTTCGAACACATTCATGACGAATATGCCCAAATTTGAGCTAAATGAAAGCCAGGCAATGTGTCCTATATTTCACCCCCACGTGGCCGTTTTGAATTCAGCAGTTCATATTCGCTGCGATTTAAGACACAACCTCGTGTCACATCTGAGTAGTATAGAAAGGACGGCTCGAGGCTCATTTTGCCGGGAGAGGTAACTCTTGCATCCACCAGGGGGCGCTGTTTCCAGGTTAAAGTATAGGAAGCGGCCATTTACGGCCTTTGACCTCTGAGGCCGTGTAGAGGTCAAGGCCGCTATAGTTCCAACAGGTGGCGCCCCCTCTTTCACCTCGAATTCCTCCGCGGTCTGGCGGTGAAGCGGCCGCGGGAAAAAGCTTCCGCGGAGAAAAAGTAGTCCCTAGACTTCAAATACGCTGCATGGTCCGATTGGGTCAAGTGAGGTATCATAGTGAAGCATTCGTGAAGGGGCATCCAGTCATGGGTGGGTGCATGTAAAATTAGGATTTTTTCCCGAAACTATAAAAAGCGGAACACGGACTTTACTCCTAAAATAGGGGAAAACACCTATTAACCCTAGCCAAAAGGGCTAAAATCGGTCCCCGGGCTTATTGGGACCTGCCTATCAAGTCAATGGGGTGGGTGCATGTAAAATTAGGATTTTTTTCCCGAAACTATAGAAAGCGGAACACGGACTTTACCCTTAAAATAGGGGAAAACACCTATCAACCCTAGTCAAAAGGGCTAATATCGGTCCCCGGGCTTATTGGGACCTGCCTATCAAGTCAATGGGGTGGGTGCATGTAAAATTAGGATTTTTTCCCGAACCTATAAAAAGCGGAATACGGACTTTACCCCTAAAATAGGGGAAAACACCTATCAACTCTAGCCAAAAGGGCTAATATCGGTCCCCGGGCTTATTGGGGCCTGCCTATCCAGTCAATGGGGTGGGTGCATGTAAAATTAGGATTTTTTCCCGAAACTATAAAAAGCGGAACTCGGACTTTACCCCTACAATAGGGGTCTGTATTATACAATATAAGGGAAAATGCCTGTATGGGGGGAGGGTGGTCAAATTTATTTTGTGGGCTTTACTATGGCTTGTGGGGTCTCGTTTTTCTCGTCTCGCCAAGAAAATGACAATGGGAAGGGTCCCGGGGCGAATCGGTGAAATTTTTGGGAAAAGTCACTGAGGTCTGTATATAGGCTCATACTGGCTATATGGGGGGAGGGGTGGTCAATTTTTTTTGTGGGCTTTACTATGGGTTGAGGGGTCTCGTTTTTCTCGTCTCGCCGAGAAAAACACAATGGGAGGGATCCCGGAGCGAAGCGGTGAAATTTTTGGAAAAGTCACCGAGGTCTGTATATAGGCCTATAGGCTGGCTATGGGGGTATAGGTCCAACCTGGAAAATTCACACACGTTCATTGTGATATGGGTTGTTTGGTCTTGTTTTTCACGTCTCGTCATTTAGAACACGATGGGAAGGGTCTCGGAGCGAATCGGTGAAATTTTTGGGAAAAGTCACCGAGGTCTGTATATAGGCCCATAGGCTGGCCATGGGGGGTATAGGTCCAACTTGGGAAATTCACACACGTTCATTGTGATATGGGTTGCTTGGATTTATTTTTCACGTCTCGTCATTTAGAACACGATGGGAAGGGTCCCGGAGCGAAACGGTGAAATTTTTGGAAAAAGTCACCGAGGCCTGGGTAGGCCTATTGGCCTATACTGCATGGCTATGGGTGTATAGGTCCATACGGGGTGGAAGTTTTGGGATCTAGGTGGGCCACTAATGGTCCGATGGGGTCGAGTGGGGTATCAATGTGAAGCCTATGTGAGGGGGCAACCGATGGGATGGATGTGGGGTAGGAATATCGTCATTCTGCGCATGCGCAATAGACAAAGTGTATGGAAATACACGTTTTGGGATCTAGGGGAGCCACTAGTGGGCCGATTGGATCGAGTGAGGTATCAATGTGAAGCCTATGTGAGGGGGCATCTGATGGGGTGAGTGCGGGGTTGAAATATCGTCACTTTGCGCATGCGCAGTGGACAAAGGGTATGGAAATAGACGTTTTGGGGTCTCGGTGGGCCACTAGTGGGCCGATGGGATCGAGTGAAGTATCCATGTGAAGCCTATGTGAGGGGGCTAGACTAGGGTGTCGTTTCCATTCTGCTGCGCAGGTCACGTGGGTTGTGACGTCACTTCCGGGTTTCACCTCCAAACCCAGAAAAGTTCCAATGTTCTCTTAGACGTCCGGATGTTCAACCTCCGGGATTTTTCCCGGCCCGGCCCGGCCCGCACCGGCCGCAGCGCGCGCGCGCGAGTCATCACCGGCAGTGCGCGGATGAATGTCGGGTCAGAAGGACAAAGGTCACATCCAGGTCAAAAGGTCCAAGGTCTCCCTTTCGGCAAGGTTCGGCGACAATGTTGTGGCATCGATATACAGAGCTTGAACCCCAAAAGGGAATTGTAAATTAACCTGGGAAGGATGGGCAGTTCCATTTGGACCAATCAGCGGTCGAGAAAAAGAGCCAATGAGCGATCGATAAAATGACCAATGGACGGGTACTAGAATTTCGCTCACGTCTGCGCCTACATCAGGGTACTGGGATGCTTTCGCCTACGTCCGCGCCTACATCCGGGTTCTTGTACAGCCGGGTAATGTTTTCGGGACATGGATGGGTTACCTTTGGCTCCATTCTAGGCCACTGATTGGCTAATACGGTGTTGAAAGCCAGTTTCATGCATTATGCTCATGTAGAAAACACACAAGACAGGGTTTTTTGGTGAGATCTCATTTTGTTTTTTATTCAGTAACAACAATAACGTGAGAACAACCACGTGAAAACTGAAGCCCAGAACAGGGGGCTTGTACATTGAAAGAACTGAAGCCCAGAACAGGGGGCTTGTAAACTTAAGCCCAGAACAGGGGGCTTGTGTACATTGAAAGAATTCAAGCCCAGAACGGGACTTGTACATTGAAATGATGGGCGGTCCTCGGCCAAACATGTGGACGACCGTCTGCATGGAATGTCCCCGGCATCGATGGTACAGGTAAAACAAGCAATATTGTCCGCACACTATACTGTCCAGGCTTTGCAACGTTTTAGTATTCCAACACCACGTCTCTGTGCCTGAAGTCCATGAAGTCTGTTAAATCGGGATGGAGGGGTGGTAGGCCGTACGGATCAAAGTATTCGCCCTGCTCTTCTGTCAAGTACACGGCCACCCAGTGTTGACCGGTTCGAGCCATCGGGTCTGTATTCAGGACGTATGCAGCAGGATACACACGGTCTAATGGGAACACGTCTCGGGGGAACACTCCTTGAAAGGCCATGCGTGTCCCTGGATCATTCTCCAGCACGGTGCGTATCTGGTCTGTATCCATGTTAGGTGGAAAAGTCACACAGGACGTTACGGCTTTTATCGATTTGAATGATCTTGTCAAACTCAGCGTAGCAAATCACATTGATGGTTTTCGGCAAAGGTGTCCCGAAATGCAGTTCCAAGCGTAAGTTGCCTTTCTTGACGTGACTCAGTTGATGATCGTTGTCTAAGGTGGGAGTCAGATCGAAACAGAACAAGGTGTACCCTTTGCCGAAATCGTCTCGACTGATCATATTTCCCTCGTCTTGGTTGATTTGGCCAGTTGCTGTGAAGAGGTTCAGATAGCTTCGGATGTAATTGTCCGTTCCGAAATTAGGTTGTAAAGGCCGTGCCGGTACCTGTTGGTCATCCACATGCAGGGCCACGAAATTGATGTTGAACGCTTTTAGGTTGAACGGATTCCTCGAGAGAGTCTCATTATAACTGACGTTCTCCACACAGGCTAGGGTTAAACGCTTGGGCAAATCCCCCAGGAACAGGTTTTCTTGATTGACAATCATATTGCCTTTAGAAACGGAAAAGACCTTGGTCTGTACTCGTCGAATCGGGTACTGGGCTGGTTTTTTCTCCAAGGCTCTGATGTGCCCCAACTGTACACCTGGGCTCGGTTTCACTTTGCGTACAAACATACATGCCTCTTGGATGACAATGTTATACTCGAGGTCCTCACTCGGGGCCATCAAGGCAAACGCAGGCGTTGCGCGCACTAGTCGTATTTTGACAGGTACTCCATTCAAGAGGTATCGGTCCTGCATGAATAAGTCCGCATGCAGACGTCCCATCATATCGACCGATTGACTCTCTGCTGTGAAATTCACTCTCTCCGTGTAGCCGTCATTATCAGGACTCGCTTCCATCTTGCCTGGGGTATCTCGGTAGAACAACGGGGCTGTTAATTACAACTTTTTAGCGTCACGCCCGTAGGATAACAGTGTTTCGATGTAGGCTCGGTACGGGTACGTGTTCGTCGAGGCGCTGACCAGTTTATCACTCAGGGCTATATCCACTTGCTGGAATAGCGAATGAAGCCAGAGAATCACTGGACCCACGGGTGCATCTGCTTTGAGGACTGACCCATCTTTATTGGTAATTTTAGCTTTCACGTATAGGTACGTATGGGCTAAATCCAGGTAGGTCGTATCTGCGTTGGTGATGTTGAATTCAATGGGGCCTGTGGTTGTAATGCTGGAAAGGGGCAGATGTTCCACCCATTGACCCGCTTCGGCACTAGTCTGAGTAGGTGGGACGGTCCATAAATCAAATTCACTGTTGGTAGAAGGACACGACTCGGCATGGAAGAAAGCCATCTTTAAGAAAAGATATCCCGGGTCTTCGATGTGCGTCGTCGCTGGGTCGGTCGTCGACTAGTGCGTGGTCTCGGTGGTGCAGGTCGTTTATTCCCTACGGTGCGTTGTGCTTTGGCGACCAAGACGCCTCCTGCTTCTTTGGCTCGACGTTTCAGTGCTTCTTTGGGTGTCGCACCGCCCAAGACATCACCCACGACTTGCAGTCCACTGCGTACCGCTTGTTTGCCGATCGCTTTGACCCCACGCGTCACCAAGGGCAGGAACGTTTTGACGATGCTCCCGAGTATGTTCCCCAGCTCATGTCCTCGTTGCATGCGTGTACCTGCAAAGACAGGAAAGCTACCCCCGGCTTGTTTGGTGTAATGATCGACGTAACTAGCTGTATGGCATTGATAAGGCACCTTCATTATGCAAAGTGAACCGCTCGGACTTGACGGAAATGAAGTGTCAGCACCACTTTCCCACGCTCGAATGCAATGGTTGACCGGTGTTGTCTCTTATATCGATGACGATGGAGCTAATATCGGTCTGACTGACCGGTAGATACACGATATACCTGAAACTGTGGGTGACTTGAGCTCCATACTTGCCTTTCACCGGGCAGACGCGCAGTAGAGGTACGTTGCTGTCGCCGACAATGTGTGCATCGACCACGTCCGAGTAGATGTACAGGCCATACATACCACCACGCATGTCCATCGGGATGTGGGATCTCTCGCCGGTGGGGCCAGCGTACCCCTGTAGATCGAGACCCAGCATTTGCTGTAGGGTAGGACTGAGTTCGACACTCACGTTGGGGCTGAGCGTGAGATTGGCCTTGTCGTTGTGTGCGTTGTAATCGAAGTCCACATGATTTTTGAAGGGGAAAGATTTTATGGGTTTTGAAGTATTCGTGACGTCTCGTAGAGACTTATAATGCATCAGACTTCTCAGTCCACCCATGAACTCCTTGGGGGTATCGTATTGACCTTCGGGTAGTTTGAGTCGGGTTTCTTGTCCTTCGTAGGTCATCTCGTACCATACTTCATTGGCTCGCACGTTGTACCACGATTAAGGGTATTGGATATCCACGAGTCCACATTCCCAGCGTCCAGGTAAATGCAACGGTTGCGGTAACTGGGTCACGTACTTGGTCAAGGTGTTGTCAGGAAACACATCAGCCGAGCTGTTACTGGGTAGGGTGAGGTAAAACATGACGACTGAGCTTTCCTGCTGCTGCTGTTGGTCTTAATACTTCTCCCAGCCCTTGGGCGCTAATCGTCGTGATGGTCGCGGTGACTTAGATCTTGGTGGTTGCAGGGGTGGCGTGGTAAAAGGGGTGAAAAAGTAGGTGCCCGCCGTGGTGGTGTTTTGGGGGGTGACTCCGGTTCCCACTCGTGGTGTGGTGAGAGTCGTCGTGCACGACTGGGCGATTGCATAAAGGCCCAGCGCTGGGGGTTCCCCACCAATTGCTGTGGTACATGTATGTCTTTCAAGCCTTGAGCGAAGACCTCCCATCCTCTAGGATCCCTGTGCGACCTACGTTGACGCATCAGGTCATTCACTAAATCCGTCATGTGGGTCCCCGGGACCACCTGATTCTGTACCAGTAGTTCGCCTTTATCATTCCAAGTCGTGTTAGAATTCTGTTTCATCCGTTGTAATACCAGGCCAGCTTGTTTCTTGAACGATGCAGGTACACTCTTCAGCACTTCGTCTTCCACCCACTGTGGGGCTGTGGGTGGTACCCCTGCTAATGAGGGCTGTTGGAGCGGTGCTGAGGTCGGCGGTGTTTCACGTGGTGGTGGTGGTGGTGGTGGGGTAGAGAGGGTTTTGTATTGGTCCATGAACGTCATGTACCGTTGAAGCGTCTCATTGTACCGTTGTACTTTCTCACTGTCGCTTAACCCCGGTCTCTGTAAGATCTGTTGCATCTCTCCATCGAGGGTGTTTATGGTCTTCACCGCAGAAGGTACGGGGTACGGTGATTGGAGGTTTTGAAGGAGCCGAGGTTCGACGAGGACCATTTTTTTCGTGTGGTTCATTGTCGGCCGAAGAGTCCACCCAATACTGGACCCAACACGGAAGCGGCCAACGATGCTAAGATGGCCCCGAGAAATCCACCTTTCTGTAACACCTTTTTCTTTTGTGTTTGAGAGACTTGCTTCTGGACTAAGGTTCGGAGACCTGTCTTATGCTTGGTCAACTTGGTCTTCTGAGCCGGAGTCAGTGGTACGTTGCCTTTTAAGAGGTTGTACACGATCTCGCACAGACAGCGTACAAGGTCAGGGTCCGCACCGCGTACAATGGTTCGAACCAACTCGGGTGGGGCCGTCTTCAATACACGGAGCGTGGGAGCGTGCTTCCGTACTCGCGCAGACATCATGTACAACTAATGCCAGAACCCACAACTCTGCCCTTTTTATCTACCTCAGAGAACAGAGACAAAATCAACCATGCTGTGGTATTCATTCTTTTATTATCCCCATCATCAAAACACACACACCCCAGCTGGGGGAGCCACTGTGGGTGTGTTTACATTATTTTTGCATGTACACGTGGTGAGTCTCTCCGGGAAAGATTCCGGTGCGTAGTCGAAGGTGGTCGGGGGTGGCTTGCTTGAGGTCGAAGAGCATATACCCGTGCTGAGGGGTTGTCGCATCCAACGCAAACGCAGTGCGTCCAGGGTACATCTGTCTCGCCAGGTGCAGCAGTTGAGTGGTATCTCTCGGGTTTTTGAAGACCACCAGGTAGTGGGCATTTAAGCTGATGTTCCGATGTTCTTTGTTTTTACTGAACAGATTCTGCACAATGTAGATGATACTGAGCCGTCGATGGTGGCTGCCTTTGGTAAAGAGTTGGGTGACCCGCGCATCCGTCTCCGCCATGAGATCATCCGGAACCACCAAGATGTCGGGTTCCAAATCGGCCAGGTTGGGTAGGCCTTCCACGAACGTGATGTGGGGCATTGATGCATACGCTTCCTGCCATTCTCCGTAACACCACACGACTCGGGCAATGGGTGGGGTGATCATGCTGTCGGCGTGTTGAAGGAGCTTCCTGACGAAGTGCGTTTTGCCGGAGTCCGTCGGTCCTGCGATGACGCAAGTGAAGGGATGCTGCCACCGAGGGTCCATGGTTCGAGCTGTATGCGCTGTCGTGGTAACCCGCTCTTGTAAATTTCGTACGAGTGAACTGGAGTGGTGGTGGTGGGTACAACGTCGGTCGTTGTTGTCTGTTCACTGCGAGTGATTATGGTGGTGGGTACAACGTCGGTCGTCGTTGTCTGTTCACTGTGAGGGATGAAATCCGGTGGGTCTTCAGACGTAGTGGATGTTCTTGGTGTAGATGTGGAGCTTGGTGTGGAGCTCGACGTGGCTTGTATACGGGGTGTGGTGGTGACTGGGCTCGATACGGGGTTGACTGGTGCTATCCATAGATCGGTTTTACTGGTGGCTGGTGTTCTCAGTTGGTTAAGTAACGTGCTGACATAGGCTACGTCGTAAAACACACCTCCGTACAACACACTCAGCAGGGTTAGCAGTATCACCACAAAGCCCACTTGCGCTTTGCGCGTTTTGGGAGACGCTGTGTTCAGAGGCAGCTGCTGTTTATCCATAGCACTGTGGTCGGACGTGGAATGAAGGATGACGGTAGTGGTGTCTGGCTTTATAGTCGTTTCACCTGGTTGGCAGCGACCCAGGAATTGAAGGAACTGGGCCAGCCTTGCCATTTGACGAAATGAAACAGTTTGCCATGTCAACGTTCCGTTTTCAAAATTTGCTCCACCGTGTAGTAGTCTTGCTGTGTTTTTACGACAGGCTGTAGCAACGGTTCCCCATGAAGATCTTCCAGTTCATAGACTCGCTGCTGTCGGGGTAGGCGCCGTTTAATCAGGACGTGCTCATCGCTCCAGTTGGGCAAGTAACTTTTCTCAAATTGACCTTTGAATTTAGTGATGTGTACAGGGTCCCCGACCTTGAACACCGCCTTCGTCGTTCGCTGCGATTGCCTGGGGTACAAGACACGCCCGACTTGGGCTTCATTGCGTTGGGTCACGGTAATGGGGGCTCTCTCTATACTCCGATGACAGGCTCGATTGTAACCACTCACAAGTTTCGGGAGAACATCGATGTACCGCCTTCTATTCTTATAGGTGAAATATTTATACATGCGGCCTTTGAATCTCCTGTTGAACCTTTCCACCA